>JAJODA010001013.1:0-17083 GCA_021730345.1 Fusarium cicatricum | reverse complement strand
CCGTCTCGTGGGCTCGGTACATGACACGGGGAAGGTACAAAGAAGAGGGCCTGATTGGCGGCAGATCCTCCACGCTGACGATAAACCCTCCGAGTATCGTCTGCTTAACTGGAGGTATTGGGTACTTTGGAGCTCTCAAAGAGCTTCCCTTTTCCAGGTTGTGGTGGGTTCTTGCCCGCCTGGTTGGTGGCCCTGGCACACCTGAGGCTGCTTCTGACTGGGGCAGTTCCTTCCAGAGCCCGTATTGAACTGGGGTCTACGTACCTGGAGATGACGGAATGGAAGGCGGAGAGAGTTGTTGGGGGAGAGATGCTGAAGCGCAAGTCTTGGGAGGGCGACCTAGGTTGAGGGCATCTGGGGGGTTTAGTAGGTAGAAATGATTTCAATTTGGTGCTTCTCTTGAACGAATTTGTGCCAGTTCATGTACGCATTAGGGCCTGACGTGTGGGTGTGCGGACCACCTTTGCCTTATGCATGTGCGTCACTGTGTCAGTATGTATCGGTGAAGTCAACTTGACTGGAGAAGATGCGTCAAAAGCTGTTGCTCCACTGATTCAATGATCTGGAGTTGAGATGCATGCCGGACGAACAAAGAGCTTGCATTCGCTTGCGTCATGCCGACTGCTTGAGTTGTTTACGCCAGAGCAATCTGTTCTCTCTCTAATTACTTGGATAACTAGAATGAAACTAGAAAGCGGATTTCCATCATCATCAAGCCGTTCGTTCACAAAGCGCCAACTGATCAAGCAACAGTGGGGTGGCGTTTACTAGATTGGCTGCCTTCTCATCGGCGTGTGTCATCAGCAGCCAGCAATCACAACATCAACAGAACAGGTGCCATCTGGCGACGTCTTTTGTTTGACTTATACGGGGCTGCAAATGTTCTGCCTGTTTGCAAAGCGGAATCCACTATTGGTTCTACTCATGCATCCGGCCGAGCCAGTTGCTTTATATAGAGTCAATCTCCGTTTGGGTATCCCAATCCAGCAACTCTTTGCTTTGTTTGGTTGAAGCAGAAAGACACATTGGAAAACCTTGCACCATCGACGTCGAACTACGTTGACAACCTAGCCTAGTCACCCAAAATTGCCGATATTCCAGTCTCCCTGACTGGTTTGCCTGAGCGGCCGAAATTGCTTCTTACCCCGGGTAATGTTACTGCTAATTGAACCTCTGTCCTTCTGAGCGGCCCCTGACAAGGCCGGGTGCCATCACTCACTCTCCCCGACTCCAACTCTGATAAAAAGGGGCTTGCAGTTGGCCAGGGCCTCATTGACGACAGCTGGCTCCCACCAATAAATAAACGAGATGAAACTATTCTTGCACGCCCATGCCCGGCAGCTCGGAGCTAGGATTGCCAGATCCCGGGAAGCCAAGTTCTATGCTCCACAGCGAGGCCTTCTAGAACTCTCCCCGTTGTCAGTGCATTTGGGACCTCATTAAAGTTCCATGTGTGGCTTGGCTTGCACCTCAAGCCCGGTCAACCAAATCTCTGTGGCGCCGAGAAATTGGGAACGATCAAGTCTCCAGGTATCAACATATGAATTTATTAGTACACTTTCACTTTTGGATGTCTAAAGTGGCTAGACTACCTCTTCACAGCTACAAGTTTACTCGGTGCTTAAACTAAGCCTTTAGGTACCAAATGACTATTCTGATTGGACTCGAATGATTATGCTGCTTTGCTCGTCATTCATCATCAAGAAATGGCTGATTCATCACCCTCTCTCAAAGATTGATAAGATCGCACAACGGCGCAGATTCTTTTTCTCTGCCCCGCCATCGGACATCCACTAATCGGCGCTAATCAAGCCAGACCAACAACTCTCACCTTGAAGAGTCCGGAAGCGGACCCCTGTTAACCTTTCCCCATACCTTTCTCTCACTTTTCGATAATCCGCCGAGATTGATAGCCACGGTCTAGCAACTCACCATGGCCGTTCACGATAGGACCGTACTCGTCCTCTACGGGTCCGAGACGGGCAATGCCCAGGACATGGCCGAAGAGCTCGGGCGAGTATGTCAAAGACTGCACTTCCAGAGCCGCATTGAAGGGCTGAATGCGATAGATCTGGTAGGTCAACACTATCCGCGCTATGCTATAGCCTGATGCATGATCCTGGTTCGCTGATACTTTGTTTCAGAATGACCTGCTGCAGCCAAAGTTTGTCATCTTTGTCATATCGACCACCGGCCAGGGGGATATGCCTCACAACTCTCTCCTCTTCTGGAAGAGATTGTTGCGCAAGAGGCTTCCCCCGGGGTGCCTGGCATCTGTCAATTACACCACTTTTGGCCTCGGCGATAGCACTTATATCAAGTCCGTTACCAGAGTTTTCCTTTTCGCTGTTCAAGTTGACTTACACGTCTCAGGTTTAACTGGGCAGCTCGCAAGCTGAACAGACGCCTAGACCAGCTCGGCGCCTCCACCTTCATTGATGGCTTTGAGGCTGACGAGCAGTTTCCTGATGGGTGAGTTGATAGGAAGACATATTGATATTCACTATTCTAACAATACCCAAGCATCGACGGGAGCTTTGTGCGCTGGGCTGATCGTCTTTACGATCACCTCCTCGAGCAACATCCTCCACCTTCCGGACTGGAACCTATCCCTGACGATGTTATTCTACCGCCAAAATGGTCTTTGAAGAGTGCCCTGGATAACAGCCCAACTATCAACGGCCACGCCGCTCCCACAGTCTTGGGTCCGCCCCCTGCATCACTTCTCCCTGTCCCTCAAGGCTGGACTGCCACTCTAGCCGGGAATGACAGGCTCACACCGGAATCACACTGGCAGGATGTCCGTCTCATGTCGTTCGATATCCCTAGTCGAGACGGAGCTAGACTTCGATGCAATCCAGGAGATTGCCTTACCGTCTACCCTAAGAACTTCCCCGAGGACGCCCAAAAGCTCATCACGCTCATGTCCTGGGATGACATTGCCGACAAGCCGCTCGACTTGTCAGCCTGTGACTCCCTTCCACCGACCCTCTATATCAACCCTAGATGCACCCTGCGAGATATCATCCTGAATAGTATCGACTTTACCGCCATCCCTCGAAGATCCTTTCTCAAAAACATGTCCTACTTCTCTACCAATCCCGACCACAAGGAGCGTCTACTCGAGTTCACAAAAACCGAGTACCTCGATGAGTACTTTGACTACGCTACGCGACCAAGACGGTCCATTCTCGAAGTCCTGGAAGAGTTTACCTCGGTCAAACTCCCTGCCGAGCGCGTCCTCGACATCTTTCCCATAATCCGCGGCCGAGATTTCAGCATTGCCAACGGCGGTGTTCAGTTAAATCACCCCACAGACGACGACATCACCCGGGTCGAGCTCCTCGTCGCCCTCGTCAAGTACCGCACCATCCTCCGCAAACCCCGTCAAGGCCTCTGCTCCCGCTATATGGACAACTTACCTCTCGATTATTCCCTCACCGTCACTCACAAGCCCGTCCTCTCTCCCATCCACGGGCCGCAAAACGCCCAGCGTCCCCTCGTCGCCATCGCCACCGGCACCGGTCTTGCGCCTATCCGAGCTCTCATCCATGAGCGCCTCACGCACCCCTCACCCGCGCCCATGCAACTCTTCTTCGGCAACCGTAACCGTGATGCCGATTACTTCTTTCACAATGAATGGGATTCTGCCGTGCGCGATGGGACTCTAGACGTCTACCTCGCCTTCTCGCGAGACCAGCGCACCAAGATATACGTACAGGATCGATTGCGTGAGGAGGCAAAGCGCCTCGAGGGGCCCATTTTTCACAACGGGATATTCTGCGTCTGCGGTGGCTCGACCAAGATGGCGGACGCGGCGAAAAGGGCGGTGTTTGACCCCTTTTCCGAGGACGTCGAGGACGTCGAGGAACGCAAGAAAGTATTGGCGTCGTTGACGTGGTGGCAGGAGATCTGGTAAATCACGACAATAGATAACGATTTAGAAGATTAGACGTGTTCTTCTTTCATAAGATGATACTCTTGGATAGAGAACCGAAGCGCTACATGAATGAGCAAATACATATGGCATAGCTGTGCGCTAAATGCTTGTAGACAAACGCCGATGTGTGAATAGACCAAATACAAATACGCTCGCTTATACCTGATTGACATGAGAAATCATGATGAACCCGTAGAATCATTCCTCCAAATAGACGTTTTCGCTTCATATACCAGAACCTTTGCCAATGTCACTCCCACGCTGTAAATCAAGGCCCAAAACCCCTAACCAAGTCCCTCGTGTTCTCTCCAACAACGCCCTCTCTCGAATAAAAGGTTGGCAAAATCGAGTGCATCCAACCTCTCTCCGTGATCGCGAGTCTATACAAGGCGCGTCATGCCAGAAACGACATCACCGTTCCTCCTCCCAGCTGTATCGTTTCTCGGCGAGCTGGGGCACATGGACCAGGTCTGTACCTGCGTCGATGCGCTCCTGGCGGCGTGATGTAGCTGGCTCAACCGCTGGAGGTGTTCTTTGTAAACCAGTGGGTGAATCATGTGTTGCCAGGTTCTTCTGCTCGGTAATCTTCCCGGCCTTCCGCTCTTCCTCTTCCAAGGTAAAGCTGCTGCCCAGAGTGTCAAATGTGCCATTGCCATTGCCTTGGCCGTCACGGAGATGGTCGGTTACATTGTCGTTCTCGCAACCTTTATTCAACGCACTTTGCGGCGGTTCGTGTCGAGAGAATCGAGCATTTTCCGGCAGTGGTCCCAGGAATACAATCTTTGAAGAGTCGATTTGTGTCCTCGGTACTGTTCGACGTTGCGGAGCGTTGGACGAAGAATCCGACGCTGAGGAAAACTCTCTATTGAGATTATCCATGGCCGTGGAATTATCTGTCTGGCTGTCTGAAAATGGCGCCAAGGGTGAGGCTGGCGACGGATCGCTTCCATCGTTGGTCGGTGAAGCAGGAACCGTGACGGACAAAGGAGAGCGCAAGTTGATAAGATGGCCGTTTGCGTCAAATCCGGGGGTCATGGGAGACGGTAGAGGTACTGAAGTCAAGTCGGAACCCCCTTTGGGCGATGATCTCGTGGAGGAAGTTAGTGAGAGCTGCAGGCTTTGTGGCCGCCGGTTTTCTGGATGCGGTTCGTATATCGCCTTCTCCAAAGGCGTCGAGGTCCCTTCAGTAGGAGGAGTATATGCTGGGACTGGTCCTTGAAGCTGTCTCTCGAGTCTGCGCTTGGCCACTTCATAATCGCGCCTCGCCACCTCAAGATCGCACATGTTGTGCGAGTTATCGGTTCCAAACTCTGTATCCCCATTCCACGATATCTCCTCATCTCCGTCGAGCTCTGCAGGTGGTATCGGAGCAGGTAATTCGTAAATCTGTGTGTTGGGCGCCTCAGATATTTTTTCGGTCTTTTCATCATCCTCTATCGATGAACTGGCACGTTCAGCAGACTTCTTTTGCTTCCGTCTATACCACAACCACCCAAGTAAGATGACCACGCAGGCCATGCCAACTCCCACACCAACACCAATTCCTATAATCTGCTTCTTGGAAAGTCCTCTGGACCAAACAACCTCCGCGTAAGCATCTCTGGGGCCCGGTAAGTTACTGTCTTTGGACCGTGCAATGGGGGTCAGCTCGGTATCATCGGATGGGTTGTCGGGGAAAAGAGCCTGGTGTATCGAAAAGGATCCCTCGTCGTATTTGGTAATGAGATATGCTTCTTGCAGGAATGATCTGCCTAGAATGTTTGTGCTGCTGTTGTATGTCTTGCGGAGCATAAAGTAAGGTACCGCAGGGTCGCCGTCCTTGATAGTTTTATGCGTGAAGGGGTACTCTAAGAGGCCAATGAAGGCCCTCAGTGGCACATTGATGGTGACCATAAAGTCATCCGAAACAGCACTAGCGACAGACTCATAGAGGTCAAACCTAATCGAGAAGCTGTCTTGCTTTGACCAAGCGCTGTAGAGGTCGCGAGGGACTGTATAGAGCTCGAGATGGCTGGAATACGTCAAGTTGAACGTCTCAGCAAACTTATCGCAAAGTGCGTCTGGTAGCCATAAATAAGGGGTAGTACTGTCGATCCTTGTCACAAAAGGTGCGTTGTCGTAAAGCACGAGAGACTGAGATTCCCGGTCATTTGGGGCATCTTGTCCCTTCGCAGGCACAATCTCGATGCCACAGACCTGGACAAGTTCCATGTTGGTACCCGACTCCAAGGAGAAAGTGATGTCGTGCGCCCGAAATCTTGACTCGTCAACACCGCCAAGAGTCAACGAAACAGGTGAGTTTCTGTAGTGCGCGCCAGCTGTGTAACCGAAGCTGTGAGATGGGATCCAGTTGATCCACGAGACCAGCTTTTCTACTAGGGATGTTGAGCCTGTACCAATGTACGACGTACGAGTTATCCCCAAACCTACCAGTCCGGGAAGGTAGTTGGTTGTGTTGGTAACGCTTATGAGCCCCTCAGGCACATGACATGGCTGGTTGTTAGTGTTGAAGCGGATCGTATCGACGCCGTGCTCGCCGTTTCCTCCATTGTCTAGATATGCGAGTTCAAGCTGCGATGTTCCCTTTGAATCCCAATCTTTGGACTCATGGGGCTCATAGATGCCGCCTCGAGCGGCACTGCAATTGGGCTCCTCTATCAGTCATGGTTAGCAAAGAGATAATTCGAGCTCGTCACAAAAGGTCAAGCAATCGCGCACGGGTTGGGGGAGCGAGGACGACTAACGAGAGTGACATGCCCCAGGTCCGACAGCCCAGAACTCGGAGAAGGCTGTGCTCACGAGGACATCGACGACTTGTGAATTTGACCCGAGTGAGAATGAAATAGTAGACCAGTTTAGTATTGGATAGGATATAGGTGGTCGGCTGGTTCGTTAAACGTGGCCAGTTCCTCTTGCTGTTTTGTGATTGATTTGCTTCATCTCCCCATATTCTCTTTTGTTAACCAAGTGCAGACCTCGGTCGGGCCTCGAATTGACGCTGAGCCAACTCAGATCTGGCCAACCCATTATCTGGATCATCAACAACTTCAAGTGCTGGGATAGCTTTGGGCGGGTTAAGTTTGAGCCTAAAATTAGGCTTTAATGATCCCGCGGCTAACTTGGGCGCTTCCTACTGCCTAATAATACCCGACCTTAATGATACACTCACCTATTTTCAGAGCTCTATTATCACCACCAGGTTTGTCAATACGATTTTGGAAAACATATCTTCCTCGGCTTGATCTAATGACCAGACTGAACTATTATTCACCTATACGTCCGTAAATCACGTCTGGGCCCGGTTTTCCACCGACATGATGGTACCGAGATCAAGATCCATCTGAGAGAGCCTGATAAACTTGGGGTGGATACATAAGACACTCGCTTATCGTGATGACGGTGGCCGGGAAATTTGTCCGGTCTGGCTATGGGGATGCCTGGGTGATGCATAGCGACTAGCATTTGTATATGGATTTGGATGGACCAAATCTCGGAGGATGGGATTTGTATTGGAAATTCTGGTTCTGTTTGGGCATCAGGGCTCACAACACAAATATGCTCAATGCTACCTGACAGCTCTTGAGAATACAAACATACGACATGAAATTGCAAGACACTAACATGCTGTCATACTGCCACTCTGCATTGGTTTCGCAGACTCGAGCATTCTTGACCCGACGCGGTGCATCACACCACCATATTCTCATATCATGGTCTCCTCTCAGACCTGCATCCCGTATGCCTCCTAGTGGGGACAATCGGCAGGGGATGGCGGGAGTGATACCCATGGGATGACGAGGCCTGGCTGGTAAGGAAAAACACAGCCAGCCTACATACTTACTGACTTACCTACCAGCCCAGACTCTTTTGTAACTTGCTAAAGGGTTTTGTATAATGAGCAAAATACTAACGACAGGACTGATATAGCTTTTATGGTCCTCTTAGGATAGAAATTTAACAATTCTTTGGGTTCCAGGTGGCTTAAGCTTATAATGAATAATGCTCGACCAGCCACGTTTTTCCTCACTACCTTAGCATGGAGGCGCAGTGGCCGGCAGATGAAGGCCCATTATCCCAGCAGCAAGCAGAGTTGATGGTGGGGACAAGCTTCACGTCAGAGTGAGTAAATATCAAGGACATGCGAACAAGTACTAAGACGTAAGCTCACAATATTGACAACATCGGGGCGATTCTCAGAGCATGTGGTAAACGCGTCTCGAACGAGCTTAGAATTGAAATGCATTAGCTGCCTGTTTGCTGAATAACGAGTCGGCAGCGGGAAGTGAGGTTTTAATCGGCCAAAATGCAACGCGCAAGCACAAGTGCCAGAGAAACATCACCACCTCTGCACCCCCTTTCCTTTTCCAACGCCTTCTGTCTCCAGCGCCGGAAACTCCTCGTACTGGACGCCGAGTCCAACCTCTGATGAAGGTATGCCCTGGTCCTCCATGCTTAGCTTGAGAGCAAGCTCCAGATCGAGATCTCGCGGCTCGGCGCGGCTCGACGATGCAGTCTTGGACGCCCCCGGCGAGCTAGGCCCAGACGACTTGTTCTTCTTGCTGGGCTTGGGCTTGTATGTCAGGGAGAACTCGTAGTCGCCAGAGCTCATTCCAGGAGGGGAAGGGCCGTTTTCATTGACGCCCTCCATCAACGAGAGACGGATGGCCTGCTGGATTTGCTGCTCGTAATCATCCTCGACTTGCACTTGAAGAGCATCCTCCGCAGAGGGCGCTGTGGGAGGAGTCATGTCAGTGATGCTCGGTTCAGGTGTGACCGTATCGACAGTGGTTTCGCTAAAGGTCGACGCCGTGTCCAAACTTGCATCGGCGGCTGAATCACTCGTCCGTCGTTGATCCTCGAGATGAAATGCCTCCTCAGAGACCATTTGGGCGTACCGTAGGGCCTCTTCTTCGGTCAAGTCGCCGAGAGCACCGACACCAAAGCGGTTACGTAGGCGATTCTGTTCCCGAGTCTTCAGCTCGTTCTCTCGTCGAAGCTCGGCTTCTTCGGCAGCAATAAAGCCAGAAACAACCCCGCCCTGACGGCGGCTAGTCAGCCGGCCATGAACATCAGAATGCCTCAAGCGGCGCTTACGTCCCGTGGCATGGCTCGTGGAGCTGTATGCCCAATATCTCACAAAGGCGCCAAAGGAAACGACGCCACGGAGGATTGTTGGATCAGGGTCGAGATAGATAGCACCGACAGCAGAGTAGTTTGCCTCGCTAAGAGTAGGGTTCATCGTCATCATGTGCCGAGGCACTCGACCGTTCGATCTCGAATTGAGAGTTCGGACCGGGTCGACTGTCGAAGCCAAGGGGTCCCAAGCCTGCACAAGCCCATCGCTTCCACCATGGACAAGATACAAGGCGGTGAGTGCCACGCTGGATACTTCAGGGGACTCGGTCTGAATATGCCGCTGTGGGTTGATGCCCGTGCCTTTGAGGTCCTCGCGAGCATTCCATACAAGAACGGCACCAGTGTTTGTTCCGACGGCGAGAAGCCGAGACCTACGGCCAGGGATCTCCTCCTCCGCAGTATAGAGAGGATCTTCGGCGAGTGTCAGTACCGCATTGTTGGAGCGATCCAACGCGATACTAGTGATTGTGGTATGACCGAGATTCTTCAAGTTGAATGAACAGTCCTCCCACTCATGAAGTTGTGGCAGTAGGTCGGTAGGCGGTGGAGAGACTGCAGAAACAACGCCGGGTGTTTCCCCCTCGGGCGTTTTTGAAGCTTCCTCCGACACGGATCCGAAAAGCGACGCCCGATTGGTAGCAGGAGGCGGGGGAGGAACAGGCGCTAGAATAACAGAAGACGATTGAGCATCCTGGGGAACCAAGGATCGAGTGTAGCGCTGGATGTGCGCAGAAGAGCCTTCAGCGAGACCACAGTCGATCACAAAGATATTCTCGCCTGCACCAAGACCATCATCGCTAGCGAAATCGACTTCTAGCTTACGCCGCATATCCCATCCTTGGCAGACCTTTCGGAAATGGGCCGGCCGATGGCGTAAGAACTTTTCAATTTCTCGAGCCTCGGCCGCCAACTGTCTCTTGCTGAGGTTCATCGAGTTTGAAGGAGACCGGGGCGAGTATGCACCCTTGACTGCGTTCTTGTCCAGGTCATCCGGGCGAGCAACACGCCGGGTGGAATCCACGAGGTGCCAATACACTGAGCGTCCAGCAAGCCAAGCATTCTTGGTAACGTCCTCGCCCTTTGCCTGACTCTGCGCGTGTGGCGTCTCAGTCAGGTAGTAGACTTCGCCCAGGGCATTCAGGGCAACTGCCCATATTCTAGCAGCGCCCTTTCGCTTCTGGCTATAATTGTCATCAACTTTGATGGAGATGACTGGCACGCCAGGGCTGAGAACCCATCGAGCAGTGATCTCTCTGGTCTTGTACCGCTGAGGGCCCGATTCGCCCCCAATGGCGTAGGATGAGACGACGCCGAGGGACGAGCCGGTGAGCATGCCAATCATTGACTGAGTAACCGCAAGAACAGCTGATGACTTTGCCAGCCAAACACTGCAGATGGCTTGACACATCTCTGGAATCTTGGGTATGTCGGGATAGGTATCCACGACGCCATTGTCCGCATCCAGGTATCTTCCAAGATTCTCGTTGATGGCTCGAAAGTAGGCACGGCCCCCTACAAAGCCCTCTCCAGCGAGCATACCGTACGGTTGGCTCACATCGAGAACATGGGGTGCAGCAGCAGGGCCATCCCCCAAACCATAAGGTACCAAGTTCGGTATCCTCTCGTCAAATTGCGCCGGGGCGAAGGCATCCCAGAATCCCCATTTCTCGATTTTTCCGTTGGTAGGCTCACTGATGGATGCGGCACCTACATCTGCAGCCCCGTGGATGGCTTTTGGCGCCTTCTTCCAATTGGTGAAGACAGCATGCAGATTTGTCACGAGCCAGGGCAGCTTCGAGTTGTAAGTGAGAACTGCGCTGGTTTTCTTGCCGGCGCGGATACATGCACCGATACCGCCAGATGTCGACGAAGCACCAGGCTTGCCACGCGCGAGACTCCTCATCAAGCGGGTGCGGAGCAGATACTCCTTTCTCCATGATGCCAGCGGGGTGAGACGAGCAAAGTATCGAGCCTCGGACAGAATTAAGTCATGCGAGCTATGGGCCCAGATGTCCACATGGGTCTTGGTTTCGAGTGCCTCGTGTCCTGGGAAATACCGTAGGAAAGCCATCCTCCAGGCGTGGGAGCTGGTAATGAGGGCATAGAAGCGTTTCGAGACCAGAGCGATCGCGGCATGAGAATCGGAATGCAGATGCGAAAGGACATGCGTCAAGATCTCTGGAGACACCAAAGGTTAGGATACTATAGCCAAGGGTGTCGGAGGGACGATGACGCACCATTGGGAAAGTCTGTAAGCTGGAGGCCGTCACCAGGCGATTCAGAACGTTTAATAACCTTGAAGCCCAGTGCTTTCTTGGGGGTCGGGGGGGTCATGGCATTCTCATACTCGGAAATGCGCTGGCCAGGAGTAGGAAGTTGACCGGCCGAGGCAGCGTCGAGACTCAGTCGACATAGCTCCTCATCGAGGAGGTCGGCATCGACGTCATGACCATAGTCGCGCCGGATCGCCGAGGCAGAGCGCGGCTCAGCGCCACTCGAGTCTCCGGAACGAACTCGACAAGCGTCGCTCGGGTCACGGTGAAGGGGGCCATGCTGAGAGGGAGGAGTAGACGAGGGGTTGTCTTTATGAGTCAGAGGTTCTGGATTCTCGGGAGACTCTTGTTGCATATAGCTGAGGGATTGGAACTCGGGGAACAGTGGTGACGACTGTGCACGAAGTGTTTGCACAGTCTGGGATGCCGAGGCGGAGATGTTTGAGTCGTTTAGGAGCTGGATTGGGCGCTGCAGAGTGGTGTCGCTGCGAGGAGCTTGTAGATGAGGAGGTGGTGATCAATCCGAGTATGTCTTTTTTGCCGCGCGCCGCGTTGAGATTGGCATTTGGGGCGCTGGGAAATTGCCCCTTTGCCGATAATGAGCCGGCGCGAGAGGCTAAGACTACATCCGACATGTTCCATTGCTGCGATGAGGGTCGGCCAATAGGTAAACACACGTGTTTCTGCATTCTCAAAAAAATGATCAAGTGATGCTTTCTCTCGATGGATCAGATGCATTCGTTCTAAAACGTGGCATTAGAAGGTTCCGGTTCTTATTCTTCTATATTGTTCGTTACCCGGCTCTGGTCTGGAGTCACCAATGGTGTCGAGGTCCCTCAGCCTAGGTATCAATAGTCTAGGACCATCTTCAAAAATCCTTCATGGAGTCCACCATTGACCATATTGAGCGTATTTCCACAGTAAAGTGATCCTCTTCTTCTTATACGAGGCACTTGATTCTCCATCAGCATGGACAGTCAAGTCAAGTACGCTGGTTTTGACGAGTTCCATGAGCCACATGTTCTTGGACTACCGGCCTCGCTAGCTCGCCTATGGATATCCCGAGCACGGATAGACGGGAGTTTCCACTTGTCGCGAAAGGCTCACGATGAGATAGCCTTGCTCGAAATCATGGTGCTGGCATAGATGAGGAGTGGTCACTTAAGCACGAGAACTCTGCCTCGCGTTGCACCGGATGACTACGGCCGACAAAGGCTAATATTTGACACGGATAACAGCAATATAACAGTTCATGGCACGTAGCTATGAGGAATATATCTGACAGCCCACTTTAGCTATTAAAAATACATGATAATATAGCCCTCGGGTAAAAACAACTAAATTCATAGAGACTTGAAACACTTACATGATGTTAAATAGAGGCATTGGGTAAATCTCTTAGGATAGGAATACCAGGCAAGGAGACTATGTCAGGAAGTATCCCTCATAGTTGAGTCAGATAGACTCATGAGGTACATCAAGCCATCGTGTGTGAAATATCCCGTCACCTGTTTATGACTAGACCACACAATGGCCCAAACCACGCGATGATATTAGGAACTCGCGGCTCGGTTCATCCGGTCTTTGCTGTTGCTCTCCTCCAATATACCCTACGACTCCGTGGATATGAATAGGCACCTGTAGAACCTTGAAGCACGGACCCCGTCTGGAAGAGAAACCGACATAGTCCTTCATATCGGCAACACGTCAGAGCTATGATACGACTTCAGCAAATGCGCAGGATAGTGGAGCAGGTTCTGGGGAGGCCAATGCCGCGGAACGATACTTTGTGCGGTCCGGTCCTCGACCGGAGGGATGGCTTTTTGATCAAAGTCTCAAGGAGACCAGAGAACTTGCAAATCCCAGTACTCGAAAAGGCGCTGAACGGAATGGGCTTGTTGGGACGTGGAACCATTGTCCGTTCATGAGGTAACACGGCGAAGAAGCCTGGAAAAGATCCGGGCACGGCTCCATATGACGATACCGAGGTAGTCGAGGTCTGGTCTTTGACCGTCAAGCACAAGCATCATCTGCGGATCAAAGGCTCGATATAGTAACAGCAGACTCAAGGAGATAATATCCTGAGGGCCCAATATTCGGCCCCGTAGCCGGCTCGACATGGATCATTCAGTGGCGCGAGCGCGGGCCTTCCCGTCCCGCGGCGCCACAGAAGAGTGAAGGACGTAATTACTGCAGATCTACAGTATCTGGCAGTTTGGCTATCCATTGGGCATGTTCGATGACGTTTCGTCAAGAGATTGTCTATCTCACTTGCTGTCGCTCGCCGCTCCCATTTGGTTGCTTTGTCGTCGTGGCCATTGAGGCTCGCAGACCCTGTTGCGGAGATTTGGCGCTATGACGACAGTATATGCATTGTCCTGACTCTCCTGTCCGGCTCCGGGCCATTGGGTCTTCAGACCATCCCACACCCAAGGACGGGGAAGTGCGGCATTGCATTGCAGGTGAGTGACAAGTCACGCTGCACTGGGACAACTGTGCAGGCTTGGTCAGCGGGTTGCAGCCAGTCTTGCCAATACGTAGTATACCAGTTACTCTCGGTTGCGGCGGAAAACTCCTTGTTGCATGTCCACCTTGAGCTATTGGACAGACACCCTGCAAGGGTCTCCACTCACAGGCAAGGTCAGCGAGCTGCCTGCCTTTCCCAGAGATCGACTCCGAACGGAAGATCTCGACCCTGTTTCTGACGGTTCGCGTTCGGGCTTTGAGGAACGGCGAGCCTCGGCCGTCAGGTATTGCCATAACTTCATGGGTCCCTTGCTGGAAGGCCCGTGATACCCTTAGCAGCTTAGGCAAGACCCTAGAGCTGAGCCTAAATCGTAGCAGGCGGCCGCCGAGCGTTGAACTATCTGTCAACCCCTGTAAGTCAAGTTTTCGATGCCTGAAGCTAGTTGTCGTATACTTGGTAACCAGCTCAATGTGCACTATCGAAAAGACTTGAGAGCCACAGGTCAGGTAATCTTCTTGTGCAGGTAGACCACGACGATTGGGCTGCCCTGGCTGCCAAGCCAAGTCAACGACCAGCCAGGCCCTGCGGTGCACCTCCAATTTCGCCTGCATAGTTACATAGACGGTCGTCAACGCCGTTGCCAGCTAGCCAGCCACCACCGCATGGCGGAGAATTCGCGCAACTGGCGGCCAGACTCGTGGGCACAAGCCCCTTCGCAAGCGATCGATGCAGAGGACCAAACTGGTGGTGCTAGGGTTGTCGGACAATGCAAAGGGTAGGGGGGCGTTCGCTGCAGATTTCGGCAGAGGGGCAACCCTGAAACCTCCTGACCTTGTCGTTTTGGCTGATGTATGCGGTATTCGAGACACGCAGATGCAAGAATGAGACATGGGAAGCGGTGAATTCTCAACCAATGTACTCGGGCACTGCTGGTGTGGTTGTGTGGGCTCACGCAGCCGGCCATGAACCAGCCCGCCGGGATCTGGTGGTAACGCCCATGTTTGATGGTTTCTTGTTGGGCATGTCTCAGGAGCTGAACCTGCCCGACTGGAACTTCTGAGAGTGATCCATGCCTTTTGATGAGGTGTGTGAGGGACCATGGATAGACAAGAGGCTCAAACAGCTGTCATGTCGCACAAGGTTCTGTCAGTCAGTGTTAGTGCCCAAGAGCCTTCACAGTACTCCGTATTGGGAGGCCAGGATCCAAGATTCCTGTATCACCAGTGGCTCGATCCAAGAGATAGTCCCAACTTCCCGTCTCCCGCTCCCCCTCTTCTAGTGTTCTTTGTGGAGGAAAAATAGGGTTTTTCATCACAAAAGCCTTACCGCTGGAGTGGTTCGCGGTGCAGCCTCTTGAATCTTTCCCTTCAGTTAGCTCGAAACTTTCCATCTAATCAGTTTTTCCTCCACTCCCCCTCTGTCAAGCGTGTGAGCACCCGCCCAATACTGAGCAGCAGAATGCGGTTCCCCGTCCAAGCTCCAATCAGGAAAAAAAAAATAGCGACGGGCCGGACGATCCACCAGGTTGGCACAGGTAGCGTGCTACGTAGTAGTTAGTTATCCGCAGCAGGCAAGACTCAGAATCAGCTCATGGCGCTGCCGGCCAGGGTGGAGGCACGACGCATGTAAGTCATGCCATGCAGCAGAAAGAAGACGAATGAGAAGAACATTCCCGTGGAGAAGGAGTCAGAGAAGAGTTTCCAGAGGTGAAGCTATTCAAGCTGGCCGTAATGATGAACGACGCTGGTAGGGAAGCATGTGCCAAGTTGAAGAGGCAACCCGAACCACTGAGTCACCAAGTTGGCTATCTCTTGCAAAGTATCGAGTGGGCTTGCTGGGCCACGAATCTGCAGACGACTGGAATGTTGCATCAAGCCACGGCGACAACGTGTAGGGTATGAATTGCTCTTGGTCGAATTTATGTTGCAAACTAGGTTAGGCAATTGAAGCTCCCACCTGTATCCAGAGATCCAATGTCCTCAGGTGCGCACAGTGCCTTGTTTCCATGTATGATACCAGGAAAGGCGTTCTCAGGATACACTACGGCACCGTCTTTTGCAAAAGTTCTTCTCTCGTTATAGTTGAGATCTCGCAGTGGTATCAGAACCGTATGAAACGGCATGATTCGCAAGCAAAAAACCCCGACATGTCCAGCATCGGTCCTCAGAAAAGCAAAAGGACCGACGAAACTCGATCGAGGTTTCGGTCGAACAGCGTCATAAGGTACCAAGGATCGGTTACAGTAGCCTCCAAGCTACTGCGTGCAGTACGTAGTAAGAAGTTAAGAGTCCAGTGGGATCGCTTGTGATGCCCCTGCTGCAGCTGTGCTGTGCGAATCCGGTACCTCGGGATGCGACACGAATCAAGGCCATGGCGACCACGTTGTCCTTGCGCGTTGTAGAGCGGTGGAGGGCTGCAATGTTTGCAGGATTGCAAAGAAACCTTGCGCTTCAGTCGGAGAACAGAATGGACATGATGATTTGTTCTCCAAAGCAAACGGTTTCGTCTGAGTAATTAGCGTAATGTCAGTCGGACAGCATCCAATGGCCTAGGGTTTAATGAAGATTTCCTCGGTGTGCCTCAACCATTGCCACTCAGAACGATGCTCGCAGGGTCCACGTGTGATTGGGAGCCCGGGCTGTTTGGGGAGTGGAATGGTGGACTGATGGGAAACGTATGGTACCGTAGCTTTCGGACGTCCAGGGGTGAGTCCTGTACTGAAGCATCGGGAACACGGGTTCCCTATTAACGCCCGGGGTTGTCCATGCGGTCGGGATGCAAACGAGGCGCAGTCAGTTGGATTTGTCAACAACCAAACGAACACACGAAAAGGGATTTATGAACTTGCAACCGAGCAAGACACAGGCTGGAGCGACATCAAGACTTCGGACATATCGACCATTCTGTCGCAACGGGTTTCGTAGCCGAAGTTGACAGCCAAAAGTTCGTCAATAACATGTTGCAGCGGCAAAGACTACCTAAGCTTACAGAAGTGGTACTGTATCTCATGTAACGATCCATAGATGTCAAGGTTAAGCTGGCGCAGCTGATGAAAGTCCACGGTGTCCTGGCTCTTTGCTCTTTGATTGAGTCCCAATCTCGGGCGGATGAAGTCTCCGAAGATGCGATGCTCCGGGCAGTTGATATTCCTTCTCGATTGGGAATTTGCTTGGGCGGGGTCGGGGATGAGGGAGGGTGAGAATGTTGAGTGATCTGACTGGTGTTCTGAGCTTACCGCTAACAAGGGACGGACACTGTGCATTATAC
>JAJODA010001012.1:0-23523 GCA_021730345.1 Fusarium cicatricum | reverse complement strand
ATTATAACCCAAAAGTCGCCTAAGGCGACTTTTGGGTTATAATGTCTATGTCGTCCACCTCCCACCCCCCATTCCCCTCAGTAATCATACATACAAGAGCCTCATCCCGAGGCCAGCAGAGCGGCGTGGTTGTCCCTTTTTTGCTCATGTACAGAGTCCCAAACCCCATCCCAGAAATGCTTATAGTTGTTGTGTTTTCGTGTCGAGAGCCCGCCCCTGATATTCCACATGATGGCACATATTGTACAGATAATAACACACATTAGGCGGGCACATGCTTCCATCGCCTGTCGCTCTGTCCGCTCTCTCTTTCTCGGATACCCAACATGAATACACCCCAACCCCGTGACGCCGGATAGTGAGTAACTGTAGCTCCCCTTAGTACCAGTCTCGTCCGCTCTTCTGCATCTCAATCAGGCGCCATCCCCGCGTCTCGGGGTTGTTGACGTCCTCGGGCACACGCGTGATGCCGATGGCGTACGTCACCAGCTGCACCTTGTCCTCCATGCCGGCCGCAAGCTTGTTCGTCTTGGCGTTGCGGTAGACGTGCACCTCCTGCGTGCGGCAGGTAATGATAAACACGGGAACCTCACCAGGGTCGAGCATGCGGGCCCGAAGAATGTCCACGTTCCTGATGTCCAGGATCCGTCCGTCCGACTTCATGCCCGCCTGGAGGTACTGCTTGGTCAGCGCCTCATACACAGAGTACTGGGCCGCTGACAGCCAGAGCTTCAGAGTCTCGGTCTCGCCCTTGACGTAAGCGTCCAGGACCTCGGGGAGGATGTATTCGCGAAGCTCCTGGAGGAAGGGCTCCACCTGGAAGTTGGGGTCCATGGCCCGGAACTTCTTGATAACCATGGCCGTCTCGTTTTCGGCAAAGAAACCGGCGATACGGTCCGTGATGCTTCGAGCGGTCGATACAAGAGGGTTCTCGGACTCTTCGTACTTGCCCTTCATGCTGAAGATGCCCTGCACAAACTTGTTCTGGTCGCGGAAATCCCTCCAGGCCTCCTTCCAGGCTGCGTCCTTGTGGAGTGTCACGTTGGTACCGGCACTGCAAACGTTAGAAGATGGAAATCTAAACCAAGACAACAAGACTCACTTGATATCCTCTTCCATCACTTCGCCCTTGAACCCCCGCTGCTGATCCAGGGCCTCTCGGCGTTTCCGGCGTTCCTCCTTCTCGACCCATCCACCGTATCGGGAAGAGCTGCCATCGTCAATGACATTCTTAACGTTCTTGTAAGCCTCGGTGTTTCGGATGGGCTGCGTGGCCTTGTCCATGGCGTCTCCGGTAACGTTGGCAGCCTTGCGCACACCCTTGACGACCGAGGTATCCCAGGTCCAGGAAGCGCCCTTGCCGATGGCACCGGCGGTCGTCTTGACACCCGCCGATACAGTCGACGATACGGCGCCAGTGGACTTCTCATAGGCCTCGCGAGCCCGTCGCACACCCTCGCTCTCGGCGAACTGGTTGGCGGCGGCGCCGATCTGCTTGGTCGATTCGTTCCACTCCTGTGACTTTTGGAACTCGGTGTTCATAGTCTCCATGAACACCTGCCAGGGCGTCTTGTCCCCGTGGGGAGGAGGAGGGGCGGCGTCCTCCTTCTTCTGGTCCTTACCCTCCTCCTTTCCTTCTTGGCCTTCCTTGTCGCCAGTCTCTCCATCCTCGGTCTTCTTGGACTGCTCCTCCTCAGGCTTAGGCTCAGACTCGGCCTCGGCAGGCTTCTTCTCCTTGGCATCGGCTGCAGGAGCATCTGGCGATGGTTGCTCGGTCTTGGGCTTGTCTTGTTGAGCTAGACGGCTGGAGAGGTGGAAGAGGCGAGATTGGGCGGCGTGGGTTGAGGAGAGGCGTAGCTCGGCGGGCAAAAAGGGAGACCTCAAGGGCGATCGCACTGCGCCAGAGACGAGCGTGCCTTGTGACCTCGCGCCATCTCGGGCGACATTCTGGGAGAGCTGGGAAGCTAATCTGCGGTAGGCGGGAGATGTGCCGGCGGAGGAGAGATGAGCGGAGGCCCGTGACAGGGCATTTTCCGAATATGCCGTCTTTCTTGCAAGGGAGTTCATATTTGCAACAACGCAAGGAGACAAGAAGCCCGCCACAGGACACAATTGAACGTGGAACGGGGCGTTGAGTATAAGGAGATGGACGATGGAAGGTAGTGGAATGCGCGGGAGGAAATTTTGGTTTGCGATCTCGGTTGCGGGCGGAAAGGATGCCGGGGAGGTCGGCAAAGCCTCGGTAGAATTAGTCCGGATCCCGGTCCATTGGAGCTTCGACCGGAGGAAAAATTGGGTGAAGCCGATCCCTTTGGAGACTGCATCTCAAAACGACAGGCGATGCGTACAAGATGAGTCGGTCATTGACGAGTCGCCTCGCGGCGCAATCGCTCTTTCAAAGCCACCGGGCTACAGTCTCGAAGCCTTCTTTTCAGATTGCCCGATCGATCTCGCAGACGAGCGCTCTCCGCGATGATGTCCCTCCTCCTCCTCCGCCTCGAGCCCCCCGGAAGAGGGTCCACGCCCGACCCAGCACGAGCTCGCTGCTAGAGAGCATCTACGGCTCTTCACAGCCGACCGCGGCCCAGCCGTCTCAGAACAATGCTATGGCCAACCTCTCCCAGAGCCTCGTCTTCAAGACACTCGACAAGTCCAGCATTGACACGAGCGCCCTCTCGGGAGGCGCCAGCCGGACGGTGCAGGCCAAGGAGGACGACATCGAGCCCTTCCACTTCCACATCTACTCGCACAAGCACAACACCCACATCACCTGCACCAAGCCCAACCGTGAGCCCATCATCTCTCTGTCTGCCGGCAACATTGGCTTCCGCAAGTCTCGTCGCGGCACCTTTGACTCGGCCTACTCCCTCACAAAGTACGTCCTGGAGCGGTTGATCCACACCGGCTGGCCCATGAAGATGTCGCGGCTTGAAGTGACGCTGCGAGGTTTCGGCCAGGGCCGAGAGGCGGCCCTCAAGGTCCTTATGAGCCCCGAGGGCAGGATCCTGCGCGACAAGATCGTCCGCGTGGCAGACTCGACAAGAATCAAGTTTGGTGGTACCAGGAGCGAGAAGCCCAGACGTCTGTAATCAGTTTTGGGTTTGGGGATTCGTTGTGGCATGTGATTGGGAGGCACTTTAAGCTGTGGAGAATTGGGAAAGTGAATGTACCATATCTGTACGACCTGTACTATACAAATAAACAAGACACAACTTGCGTTGCCCTTGCAAGCAACCGAAAGAATGAAACTGCTCCCAATTCTCAAACCAATGGTATCATGCTGACCCGTTTAAAGGAGCGCCCTCCAAAACTCCAAACACCAGTAAAACACCCATGCAGTCAGTTGCCTGCACATATACAGTTATACCATCCAGCGGTCCTATCGCCGCGGAGCCATCTCGGACGGAGGCAGTCGTCTGCCGGCAGTGTCCCGAATAGCTTGCTTCCCTTTGCCACTCCCGCCACGTCGTCTCTCCTCCTCACTATCCCACTCTTCTTCTTCCTCGTCGCTGCCATCGTTGCTCCCTGTCAACAGATGCGAGCCAGGCAAACCCATCATTCTGGAACGGTCGTCCGAGTTGTCGTAATCGTCTAGGAGCGCGCCCTCATTAGTGTCGTACTCGGGCGGCTCAATCCAGTCCCGCGGAACCACACAGGGCAATGCGACGCCGATGCTAGCAGCTCGATTCAGCCAAGACGGGCCGGGCTGGCCAGTGAGCTTCTTGCACAGAAGTGATGTAAAGTGGTTGCAATTCCTGGTGAGGAGGTTGTATGAGGGACCGAGAAACTCGTCGGAGACGGCACGAAGCGTCGTGTCAATCTCCTGGTCGCTCGCGAGGGTGAAGCCGTGGAGGATCTCGCAACGAAAGGTGCCTCCAGGAGGCTCGGTTCTCGGCCTAGTCCAGTACACGCCGGTCACGCCTCGCTTGTCATGTCCGCCGTAGGCGTATTCTCTGCCGTTGATGACAACGCCAGAATGAAGAAGCGAGGCGCCCACCGTCCATAATACCGAAGAGAGTCGGCCGGGCTATCAATGGCACGCGGATCAGCAGCTTGATCATCGAGGTCAGATACGGCAGATGGCGTCGCTTACCGGGAGCAAGTCATAGACATGGATGGTAATCTCGGTTTTTTGCAGAGACAAGGTCGACCGGTGAGATCTGCTCACCGACGAGCTCTTCTTGGGTCGTGGCATTGTCGTAGAAGCTGGCGCTGAATAGCGTCGCGATGTATGCGCCCAGGTTGCGACGTCAGAGTGTCTCGGAGGAGCTTGGGTCCTGTGGTTGACAGCGAGAGCGGGGCTAAGGGAAATGGTAGGGTGGTACTGTATGAATATATAGAGGTACTGCAGTCAAAGGAGAACAAAGAACATGAGTACTATAGATATGATGGGGTTGCCTGGATCAAAGGAAACCATGAATAAAGAAGGAGGATGAGAAGGAGAAGAGAGCGGAGAGGCCGGCCCGGCTGGATTTACACCTTGTCTACTTTATCAAGCCGCGTCTCGGCGAAGGCTCAAAAAGCCTCTAAAGCCAGGGCAACTCGTTCAGGTACTTTATCCGCGTCCAGAGTAAGCGTCCGTCTTTGGAAGTCGAATTAAAGGGTCCTTCTGCGCACGGCCGCACCTGCCTAACCCGAACCAAGCTGCTTTCGTCAGCCAATGACGTTGTTTCTGGAACATATTCGGATCAACAGCTTGACCGAGAGTCCGAGAAATATTTGGCACGGAGCCCAACCTCTTCTCAAGGTGGGGTGCAACAAATTCTCATCTCATCTCCCCAAGCTCCCTCGTGCAAAATAAAAAGAGAAATATTTTCTCCCGCACACATTTCTTTCCCTTTTCCTCTCTCCTCGGCGTCGCTCTCTATTCGAAAGCCGTCCAGGGCAATTGAGGTTGGCAGCAGCCAACCCCGTTCTTCACAACGAAGCCCTCAACTTCTTGTCTCCCCTTCGCTTCTTTCTCCCTCCTCTTTACACCCCGCGCAGCAAGCTCTGCAGCTCTTGGACACGTTCCACATACGCGTCTCGGCCTAGTCGTCTTTATTCAACGTCGTCACTACGCCAAGTCAAGAAGCAAGATGGCTCCCAAGAAGCCGGTTGTCGAGGAGAAGATCCCACTGGGCAGGCCCGGAAACAACTTGAAGAGTGGTATTGTAGGTGACTATTCCCTTCACCGACCCTCGAGGTCGCGTCATGTCTTTTTCTAGTCTCTTACTAACTCTCTCTCAGGTTGGTCTAGCCAACGTCGGCAAATCCACACTCTTCCAGGCCATCACTAAGTCCACTCTTGGTAACCCAGCTGTATGAAGCCCCCTCGCCGCTCGCCGCCCTTAGATTCGGGGTGCTGACAGCATCAAGAACTTCCCTTATGCCACCATCGACCCTGAGGAAGCCCGTGTCATTGTTCCCGATGACCGGTTTGACTGGCTCGTCGAGAAGTACAAGCCCAAGTCGGTTGTCCCCGCCAACTTGACCCTGTACGATATTGCCGGTCTTACCCGCGGCTCGTCCACCGGTGCCGGTCTCGGAAACGCTTTCTTGTCCCACATCCGTGCCGTCGATGCCATCTACCAGGTGGTCCGCTGCTTTGACGATGCCGAGATCATTCACATTGAGGGTGACGTGAACCCCACCCGTGATCTCGACATCATCAGCGAGGAGCTGCGACTCAAGGATATTGAGTTCGTCGAGAAGGCCCTCGAGAACCAGAAGAAGAAGACCCGCATGGGCGGTCAAAGTCTGGAGCAGAAGAAGGCCGTGCAAGAACAGCAGACCATTGAGAAGGTTCTGGCCCATCTCAACGATGGCAAGGATATCCGTAAGGGTAACTGGGGTCCCAAGGAGGTAAGCCATCTTTTCTTCATTCTCGTTCCTCTACCCTCCTGCTTTCATGATGACAAAAGGCCAATTGGCCTGATCTAATCCCAGCTCGTCGAATGCCTCACCTATTAACGCTTAGAGGCATTGTGAGATAAACTTTACTCTGATAGCACCCAATCACACCCGATTTCATTTGAAACCGTTTTTTCGAGCATCCGCTAACGCGACACGCTTGTCTAGGTCGAGGTCATCAACCCTCTTTTCCTCTTGTCGGCTAAGCCCGTTGTCTATCTTGTGAACCTGTCTGAAAAGGACTACATCCGCAAGAAGAACAAGCATCTTCCCAAGATTGTCGAGTGGATTAACGAGAACGCCAAGGGCGACCCTCTCATCCCCATCTCGGTGTCGTACGAGTCGCGCCTCACTCAGTTTGAGACCGAGGCTGAGGCCAAGGAGGAGCAGAAGAACGTGGGCGCCGACTCGGCTCTGCCCAAGGTGATTCTCCAGATGCGCAAGTCCCTGCAGCTGGGCAGCTTCTTCACTGTCGGTGCTGATGAGGTCCGACAATGGACCATTCGCACTGGCACCAAGGCGCCCCAGGCTGCCGGTGTCATCCACGGTGATTTCGAGAAGACCTTTATCCAGGCTCTTGTTTTCAACTTCAACATGCTCAAGGAGCTTGGTGAGGAGTCCGAGGTCAAGGCCAAGGGTAAGGTCATGACCAAGGGCAAGGAGTACGTGGTCGAGGACGGCGACATTCTGCACATCAAGGCGGGTGCTGCCAAGGGTTAAACAAAGATGACCCTGTCGCCTGTCGTATTTAATTCTATAGAAAAAAAGTTAAATGCCACGATGTGATGAGAATACTGTACGATTTGTGTGCCTTGTTGAGTGTGCTGATGTGATGAAGTCTGTGTGTGTGTATCGGCCAGTTCAGACTTGATTGGTGTTCTCCAAGCCGGGGCATGTGAGGACATTGACCACAACATGGGGTTATGAGTGTCAGCTAACGTTGATTCATTTTCAAAGTGAGGGATGGAGGTTAAGCGTGTTTTATTTGCTGCAGGTTCCCGTTATGATAAAAATTTGCGAAAAGTTCGATGTTTAGGGTATTCTCGATGCTGGTGATTGTAGGAAGCAATCTCAGATGTCTATTCGCATTGCTCTGGAAGTTATTCACAGAGACTTGGTTGAACTTGTTGGCCTACTGAGACATGATGTAAACGAGAAACGTGTGCCTAGCAAGGTATTTTGATTCTCATGGTGTAGTGTTTAAGTCTAGACCTTAGAGTCCAGCCGTTATAGTCACGGCATGTCAAGCACGATAGACAGGTTGAAGCAACGATCCAGTCCCTGCCAACCCTCCTCGTAACTGTAATGTGGCCTTGGCATTGGCCACATCAACGTATTAGTGACTTGTGCATTGAAACCACCAATGGAAGGTTGGAAAAGTATCGACAATATGTAAGATACAGGTATATCAGCCTGCAAGTTGGCAAATAGGACGTTGTAGCGATAGGTTTGTCGACCGGGATGAAGAACAAATGAGACACCACTACTGTAGTAAGGATGTAGAGCCATTCAAGGCATTATCCATACCATCCCAGTAAACTGGTCAACACAGTCTAAGTAAGCATTAAGCAAAACGTACAGTCCATAAATATGGCATCTCTCAATGACAAGGTTTCTGCGCCATGTCGGCGGCAGAGAGGTGTCATGACAGTCGAGAATCCTGCACAACAAAAGCCAATACAGCATCACAAATAACAAAAATAAATGGTTTGCCGTCAGCAAGACTCGAACTTGCGTTTTCAGTGCTTCAATCGAGCCACAAACTGATGTACTGACCCCTATACGATGACGGCTTCTTGAGATATTCGTCTATTCTATAATCTACTCTATATACCCCGTCGCCCAACCCCCGAGAAACAGAATAAGCTCCGTGTCCCCTTGTCCTCCCTTTATCCTTGCTACGTAGAGCGAGCCTGCTCACTGGATTTAGACAAAGTTTCCGCTACCGGTGCAGCGAGAAAGAGGGAACTCCTTCTTGGCACACAGCGTGATGGCACCTATAAGACGTAACTTGGCTCAGTACTATCCATACAAGATTGAGACAAAGATCAGACAGAAAATGACTTACCAGAAACCCACTTGATGCCAGCGTACTCCTTCTCCTCGAAAGAATCGGCCGCAAACGTGCCCGCCTCCGTCTGGGACCCGATGCAGCCCTTCATGACTCTGCCGTACTTTCTGGTCTTGATGGGCTTGGTGATCATGACGCCCGAGAAGCCGTTCTCGACCTTTGCGCCAATGTTGATGGACGACGACGACGTCCACGTGCGGGCGTAGTTGATGCCCAGCGACAGGCCCAGCTTGTCCTTGATGGCCGTGAAGTCGAGGCCGCCGCTGACGGTCACGCTGTTGGCCACGCTGTAGCCCGTCATGACGGTCACAGTGATGCCATCGCCGGTGCCGATGATGACAGGGGACATTTGGACGTCCCAGTCGACAAAGGTCTCGGAGCGGTCCGTGATGACGGCCGTAGTGTGGTCACACTGGCGTCTGGCGAGGGTGTTGGTGTTGTTGGACACGGGGGCTTCAATGGGATGGGTCAAGGGAGGCAAGGCCTTGGGAGCATCTGGGATGATCTCTGAGAGGCCCTCAGACTCGATGAGTTTATGATAGACGCTCTGGTGAACGACCTCCACTGTTGCATAGTTAGATCATCGACGTCGAACGTGAACGAATAGGTAGAGACAAGATATGTAATCAAGGAGGAAAACATAACGTCGAGTTACTTACTGCGCCCTTCACCATAGAGAATAACCTCATCTGGCAGGAGGATATGCTCAGGTGTCCATCTCGTGCTGTTCAAGCCCTGGAAAGGAGCGGCACTGACGCTGGCCGTGAGAAGTAGGCCCACGAAACTCAAGGAGCGCATATTGGGCAAAGAGAATTTGACTTGAAAAGAATGGATTGGTAAAGAGAATGAATGTTTGGGCAGTTGGTGACTGATCTTGGTATTCTGGTGTCTTGGTTCATACGTATTATATCACAAGCTATACGAACTCCAACCAGCCCCTCCCCCACCATTGCCTGATTCCGTCACGAGAGAGTTCAAGTATCCATTTCATATATATTGCGATCGTTCTATATATTTCCGAATCTATCGACTTTCCAGAAACCCGCCCCTGTCAAGGTTTCCCCCAACTCGAGTCAAGACCCCTGCTGAAGCACGAACCCTAGTCAACTGCCAAACTTTATTGCCTCAACGCAGAGACATTACTGGACGCTCGAGGTCCTTAAGGATTCTCGTATTGAGGGTATCTGAACCTCCTCCACTATCAACAACTCCTGGGCTCTATGTCGGTCCGAGCATCTGTCTTATGAAGGACTGAAGGGGTTCGGGCCCGCCGTATAATGACGACGACTGCCGCTTGATTAAGGGTCTCGCATGACGTCGAAGGATTTCATCTGCCGTTTTGAGCGGGTAAGGCTGTCAACGTGGGCGTCTGATTCGTCGGGTTTCCCTGTAAGGCTCAGTTTGAGAGGTCATCGTGAAACGCAACCTGGCGGGTTGTAAATACGAGGTGATAAGGGTTCGGTCAAGGAGGTCTATCCAGCTTCAAGGATTTCGAACTATCCGATAATGAGTTATATACAGAGCCATATTCCAATCAATGCAATCACCACTCCAACAACAACGACATCCTTCTCAGTCCTTACCAGTCTTTCTAGATCATTCCTCTATCAAGTCACCATGAAGTTCACCATCATTACCGCTCTGCTCCCACTGATCGGCTGGTAAGACTTAACTCTCAATCTTTCGACAGTCTACTGACTACTCTACAGCGCCGTCGCCGAGCTGCACAATGTTGCAGTCTGCGTCTCGAACAGAAAGTCCTCTCCCGTAGGCGGCACCCCCTTCAGCGTCAGCTACACCTGGGCCAAGGAGTACGAAATGCTCCCTGACGCTACAAAGTGCGCCTGCGAAGCGTACAAGAAGCGTAACACGGGTACCAACCAGTGGGACCAATGCCCCGACTGCACCTTTGTAAGTTCAAGTTCTCTCTGTGGGCCATGTCACGTTAGACTAAGTGTTGTAGGACGGTACATACTGCAACTCTGCCGGCTGGCATATTGGTGGTGACGAGGTAAGATATGCTTCTTGTGAGGTTGGTGCCGGGTCTAACTGATTCAAAAGATTACACATTACTGCGAGGATGTCTGCCATGCTCAGGGTGCTGAGGCGAACCAGTAACTGGGTCGTGGATAAGCTTGTTGCGGGAACCACATACACTCACACATAGTACATATGGTTTTGAACTTGTTCTTTGTTTCATTATATTATAGAGGAATTACATCAAATGCAGAATATTCATATCATCATCCTTCCCCTGTCTCCAATCATCCATTCATCTAAAGAGTGATCATCATCGTTATCCTCATCTCAGCATACCAGGCCCAACCAAGCATGTTAGATGCCGCCATATCGCACACCTCGCTTCCCAAGCTCCTTGCGGCCAATTGCATCCTCGGGCCAAACCCATCCACGACTCCGCTTGGCCTCGCGCTTCTCGGCGAGCTGAGGCTGGGACATCCACGTGTCCCGGGGCTGGGCCTTGCGACGGGTTCCCTCGGCGGGAGCACCGATCTCGGCGCGCCAGTGGGCTTGACCGATAGGAGTCTCGTCAGAGGCGAGCTGGCATAGGCCCCATAGGGCAAGGCATGCCGTCAGGGGAGTCTCCTGAGGTAGAACAGAGGCATCGCCTTCGGGAGCAGAAGCGGCAAGCTGAACAGAAGTGACCTCGAGATCGCCAAAGAAAGGGGTGGTCTCAGTGCCGTTCCGGACAAGGACGAGCTCAATCTCGGTGAGGATGAAACCATAGCGGCATCCGTGCTCGCGCATGGCATGGTGAATGGCAGCGAGGCCGCGTAGGTACTCGACCCGCTTAATGTTCCCCTCGACTCGCATGCCAGTGTTGAAACGGTCGAAGCTGCGGACGAGGCCAACAACGCGGGCAGTGGGCTTGCCACCGAACATGGCAGCCGCGGTGGTGGACTCACCGGCAGCATTAGCAACGAAGAGGAGATCATTGAGTCCTGCAGTCTTGGGGGGCACGGAGAGGTACAGCGGGCGGGTAGAGGACATGTTAAGGGCCGAGTTCAGCTTTGGGAGGTAGTAAGATGCGTAGATGGAGTGGAGAGCAGCCTCGGTCTCTGGGTGGCGAGAGGTCATGGTGGGCTCAGGGAGCAAAGGCGCCGGAACAGGAGACGTGAGCAAAGCCGAGGCACCGGGAAGAGAGAGGACAGTGGAAGCGTTGAAGGAAGACCAGGAGCGAATGTTGCGGACATCCCACCAAAAGTGCTTTGTGGTAGCATCGCGAAGAGGGAACGAGATGGTGCGAACCAAGGAAGCAGCGGGGTTGGGGCTGGTAAGGAAGTTGAGGAGGTTGGTGCTGGGAGTGGGATCCGGAGTAGTAGAAAGGCTCAAAGGCGACTGAGCACGAGGGCTGTAGTTGTAGGAAGTGAAGCCATAGTCTGTCTGTTGCTGCTGGGCCATGGGAACGTATGAGGGCATCTGACGGTAGGTTGGGTAACCGTACTTGTCAATGGCGGCAGCGTCGAGGCTGGAGGCACGACGCGAGTGAGAGGTGCCAGAGACATGAGTGGCAAAGTGGGCGGGAGAGGCAAGGAGAGATCCGGAGAGAGTATCTTCAGGCTGGCTGGAGAAAGAAGTATTAACGGAGCCAATGGTAGCAGGAGAGTCAAAGGTGAAGCCGTGCAGAGATTCGGGGTTTGTGTAGCTGCGAGCATGACGAGAAGGCTTGGGAGCAGGAGGCGTAGCCATGCGGTAGTTGCCAGAGGGAGTGGCATCGATATCCTGATCCTGAGAGCGGATCTTGGGCAGAAGAAGAGGGCCATGATGACGGACAGGAGGAGAAGCACGAGGAGGAGTAGTGAAACGAGAGCAGAGAGACTCCCGGTCAGACTCGGCCGAGGCGGCAGAGTAGACGGAGGCCTTTGAGGAAGAGCGAGAGTGGCCCGAGATGTGACCAGCAGCATTAGCCGAGGCCGAAGCATAAGCCATATCAAGCAGAGCCTGATCAAAGGGCAGGATGGGCATGGCAGGAGGAGGGCTTGGGCGCTCGATAGAGGCCGAGGGGAAGTTGAAGTCAAAGGGCATGTCAACTGCCAGACTGTGAATGGTGTTAGCATCATCATGTATAAGAGTTGTGCAAGGAAGTGACTTACGCAGACATGTTGTCGTTTTGTGGTATTAGAGTCGTATGTCTATTGATTCAATGGTTGTATGAGCAGGGATTAGGAGGCCGGCTCCGAGGAAGCAGTAGTAAGCAGTTGCTGTGAAGCTTTTGATCTGGGCGATTATGAGACGAGGAGCAGTGTGATACCAGACCACAGAGTTCGCAACAGTAGGAAAAAGAGGAAACAAGGCTGATGAGATGGAATATCCCTTGCCCAGACGAGGACTATGAGACGATTGGTAAAAGACAGGCTGACGATGAACCGAGAATGCAAAGGGAGAGACCCAGGGCGAGGCCGTCTCTTCTTATGCTCTCGGTCGACGACAACAGGGGAATCGGTTGGCGATGGGGCTACCCGATGCCCGAGGCGGCGAAATAGGGAAACACGCAAGAGAAGGATATGAAACACGGTCCAGCTGTCTCCCGGGATCCATGTCGCCATGTCGCCGACGCGGCAAGAAGAGAAAAAAGCACGCGCGCGATTGTTGCAGAGAGAGAGAGGGAGAGAGGAAGCTGGTGTAAGTTGAACAGCATCAAGATTCTGATTCGCTGGCCGTTAATCGACACTGTACCCACCACCAGCGGCTACTGCCCACACGTCAGTGCGAGAGTGCAGAAAGGACTGTGCGGCCCTACCCCAGCATAAGGTACCTTATGTACAAGACCCCTGTCACCTAGATTCTGGGCTCGGCTTGGTCGCTGCACGAGCCCGCCCTCTGAGTGGCCCAGCGGCTATATGACTCACTTTTAGATCCCAACCTAGTCGACAGCTTTTAGCCTCTTTTTTTCTCCATCCATACCTTACTTAGTTGCAACGCGACAGACCTTCAAAGACGCGACTCGACTATAATTCGGAACCGTGTCGTGTACGAACAGACAGACATATCTTGCGTGTCAACCCAAATACTCTCCTGTTGCTAGGGACAACAGCCCATCCATGTACTCGTGGGCTTTTCAGGGTCAAGTCCAGTCCCACCTCTTGTCTATACCCTCAATGTCTCCCGTGTAAGCGCCAGACAACAGCTCATACAGAGACATGCAATTTCAAACATTGCACAAAACATCAGAATAAAAGTCAAACCCTCATGGATCTCCCCTTGACACAGTGGCTCCCAGACCAAATTGCTTAACCGCCCGGCGTCTAATAATAGGAGGACGGGCGCTTAACCACCGTAGAAGCTCATATTAAAGACGGCCATCGTCGCACCACGAAGCCTCCAGGCCAGCGGCTACAGAGATTGTCCTCGGCCCACACTGCCTCTCTTTCTTCTCTCTTTCTTCCTTTCCTTTGTTGCACAGCCTCATTCTCTTCTTTTTCGAGCTTCGAGCTTCGTATAATCTCGGCGCGTACTACTCACGTCGTCCTTCCCTTGTCCTCGCTTCTCATTCGTTCCTAGGCACGCGCTACGAGACCACGCGTCTTGGACCAATTGGCATCGCGCATTCTCCATCTTCTCCACGACGGGCCGTGTCTCGCGAGTCGCCATAGAATGAGTGGCTCTAGATTTCTGCAAGATTGTGGCTCTTCTACTTCCACATCCTGGTCATTCTCTTGTGTAGCTTCTGCCGTCCCTTTTTTGTTTCATGTTTCACGTCTCGCAAAACGTTCGGCGACTTCCCTGTCCTAGCTCTTGGCCTAGCTTTGACGGCTTGCAACGCCTCATCGCGAACAGGGCCAAGCTTGGATCCTTTTCATCCTGAATGCACCTTGCTCCACTTGCCTCTTGTGACATCCATGTTGCTGCTTCACTCAACGCCTCATGATGAAAGTCGGTCAGCTGTGTTAGCTCGCTTCAGGCTGAGAATAAGCTTGACCTCCCACCCTACACCATTCCCAAATACACCAAGTTTGGATTACAAGACAGCAAAGGAGAAATATTGTACTCATCAGTTATAGCACATGCCGTTTGTATCCTGGCACCGTCGCTGCTCTATGTAATTGGGCTCAGAAACTCCGCCCAAATCTACCCAACCCAACTAGAAATACTTGAATATACAGAGTACTATTATGGATAGTAATGCTGGGTTGTCGACACCGTAAAAAACCAAGCCGTGCCTCCTCTCCCCTCCTCATCCTTTCCACGTTGCAAACTCACGGGGTATCCATCCATCCCATCCACAAAGCTGAAGGTGGGCTAGCCCTGCATCCCCTCCCGCCCCTCCGCGTGGAAGGCCCGCGTGCAGATCGGCTTCACCTTGTGCTGCCACCGCGGTCCACCAGTTCCAGACGCGTCTCTGTTTTCTCCATATCACGCGTCTTTGTGGTGTTGTGAACCTCGCTTCCATATTGTGCATCTGTCATCCTCCGTGTATCCACACTCACTGCTACCCGATCATCCGACCTCGCCACCGCCCGCCGTCTCATCCATCGCAACCACCTCCCGCGAAGGGGCTGGTGATCTTGTGCCATTACCCGCTTAATTCGCCTCTGGTACCTCGCTGCCTGTCCGTATTTTTCGCAGCGCCCGCTTCATACCCTCTAGCTTCATACGCTCCTGCACCGCCATACCGCGGGCGAATTCCCGGATCGCCTGGCGACCCATCTTCTCATGTAGGTCTTGCCACCCAGCCAGCTCCCCGGCCACTGTCTGTTGTGTGTACCGAAGCTCTCTCGCTAGATTGGCGGCTTCTTCTCTGGATTTCCGTGCTCGCTCTTCCTTCTCGTCGTATAATCGTTGTCTAGTGTCATCCAAGAGGCCCAGGGGCCATCTGGACTTGTTGAGAGAGTTGTAATTTCTATCAGCCTCACGCTTGGCCGCTCTCATCTGAGAAATAATGGATGGGGGTCGGGACAGGGATGCCAAAAGAGCTTGCACCGTCGACTGCATCGCCAAGAGTGTCGAATGAAGCACTGCTTGTGCGTTCGACTGGATCGGGACGATAGACCGCACATACGTCTCAAACGCTTCGATGTATTTGGGAGGGAGGAACTGCAGCGTCGAGACAGCTCGATGGAGCAACACTGACGAATCGTACATGTCTGATCTCCAGTTAGCTTTTTAACATCGATTGGAAAGCGGCATTCCGCGCGATACGTACCTGCTGCAACGAGTCCTAGGTTGTTGGCTCGTCTAGTCGTGCTCTTAGTCGAATAGTTGACGCTCCTAACCATCTCTCGCGCGTGGTTGACAAACTGCTCCACCTCCCTCACATCCTCCACCGGCTCATACTCATCTCTCACCTTCTCTGCCCGTGTCTCCGCCTTGAGGAGTGTCCGCTGCTCCATCATGTCGAGCTGTAGCTCAGGCACAAGAAAGAATTCCCAGAGCATCTCGTGCGTCGCAAAGGTAGGATGCATGAGCATAATCTTCAAGAACCAGTCTGCACGCGATTGCATGTCACGCAGAATGGCACGAGAAGGCTTTGATGGTATCTGGAACGGCGAGCGCACGTCGGTGAGTGATGGGATCCATGATGCCGGGTTCTCGAGCGCGAGCAGGTTAGGCAGATGTTCAAAGTCGGAAAGCGACCGGCGACTAGTTGTCACCGTGTAGCTGTCATGGTCGGTCGGAGCTGCTGATTTCAACACCAATCGTACAGTTGCGTCCTCGACGAAAAACGCCCTGACCACGCCCGTAATACGTGCGTCTAGCGCAGGCGGCATGCTGAAGAGAGACAGGTCGTCAATCTTGTTCCGTACGTCGTCATCCTTTGCCAGCTCAACTGCTGTAAGGCCTCGAATCTCTTTGGCTCCGACGTCTACTCTGGGGTCGGCAAACAGCGAACGGACCATGTCATATCTGCCGTACTTGCTGGCCACCATCAACGCCGTGAACCTCTTATCGTTCGTTGCATTGACATCGACATCGCAGAATTGCAGGATCCTCAGCGCAAGGCCTGCATCATTAATGATATGGAGCAACGTGTTCCCTTTGCCGTCAATGTGCTCGTCAACATGGAGCGCCTGTCTGTCGCGCTGCGCAGCCGTGGCTGCGTTCAACCCAGCCTTGACCATCTCGTGATAATTTGCGTGGTCATATGACCGGCAGAGGGCAAACAAAGGCGTTTGGCCGTTCTTGTCGCGTTGTCGCCATGGTATATGGTGGCCGATGCGGGAGATCAAAGTAGGTGCATTGAAGAGATAATGGCCACAACTCCGACCCCAGATGTCTTGCTGTGCCAGGTACAGAGATAACTCATCGGGAGCGGCGGACGATATGACAAAGTCAAGTGTCATCTCTATAATCTGAGCGTTACCTAGCTGGATGGCAGCGCTCAGCAGCGTTGTGTCTTCGTTGTTCATGTCGTCTAGGACAAAAGCAGGTGAGAAGTACTCAGAGAGGGAAAGGAGATACCTGAGAGTCTCTCCCCGCTCGGCTTGGATCGCCATCATCAAGACCGATTCTCCGAAAGAATTGTTAGTCTGTGATAGCCGAGCAACTGAAATATCTCCCTCCAAAGCGCTGCCGATAGTCCCTATGCTTGCGGTGCGCGAATGGAATGAGGCTTCAGATCCTTCCGACAAGCTTCGAGTGTCCATCGACACTTTCTTGACCCTTCGCACAGGTATCGAGAAGTCATGCGCATGGACCTCGTGTTCATCATTTGCTTGAAAGGGAAACACATGGCTAAGATCTGAGCCGCGAGAGAAGTGCTCGTAAAGCGAAAGAGCCAAGGAAGATCTCCTGGACCTTGTCGAGCCTGCAGGCCTCGAGCCATTCTGCAGTGCCAATGCCGTCGACGGTCGACGGCTTGAGTTGGGAGACTCGGATGAATCATCATCATCCGCAACCCCTGAATCAGGTTCCATAACTTTTCGGAGATCATCCATTGTTCCTGTCTTTGTTGCATCCCATAGGGCCTTGTTCCTTCGGCTGGCACGCCGCAGACCTGCTGAGTCGAGGACGAGATAGGCCAACACAGCTTCGAACGTGCTTAGTGCGTAGCCCAGCTCGCCGCTGTCGACATCATCAATGAAGATGAAGTTACGCACATATATCAGCCGAGCCTGCAGCTGCTTGACTTGAGAGCGTATTACGACATACAGGAGGAACGAGACTAGTGTATCAGCGTTGACCGTCATGATGGGCTTCTCCGATGCCGAATCTGATGGAGAGGTATGGGACTTGGATGTGTCTGTCAGCTGCGAGACGATCTTGATGGTCGACAGGAGAAGATCCAGCATGACTTGGGGACATGTAGCAGTAGTGATCTTCTTAAACTCCTCCACAGCTGGCCCAAGCTGAATGATGAGATCGTGCTTTGACTTGGAACCACCATCAATAGTGATGCCCAGCTGGGAAATGTCGATAAACTGCATCTTCTTGATCTTAGCCTCAAGCTCAAGATCATAAGGTCGCTTGAGAGCGTTGAGCCTGGGGAAGAGCAGGTGGTGGAGATTTTCCGTAACATATCGTTCGATGAGTTTCTCAACCAGCGGTCCCGTCAGCTCTGTCGTGGCGCCCAGCAAGGACAGCTGCTGTTTGTCGACACCCTGAAAGAGATCAATAGCAGCTGTGACAGCAGTTTCGAGCGAGGCTCTCATGATGTCCTCGTCATCTTCGGCGTAAAAGTTCTCCGTTACTGGCAGCCGGTTGTCTTCTCCCGTTCTAGCCGACATACTGTTGGAGCGAGCTCGCTTCATAGCACTGGTGATGGGTCCATCCGGCTGGGGGTCGGGGATATGCGGAGCTGATGGCGGAGGGGGTAATGGTTTGCGGAAGACGTTTGTGAACTCGTGAAACAACTTTTCTAGACCGGGTTGCATCTGCCGTGCAATCATTGGGAAGTTGTTGAGAAGATCGTGAAAGCTCTTGATATCCTTCTTGCGCGGGGCTGCGTTCTCAGTCGACTCGGCGTTGGTTGTTTGCTTCTGTTCGGCAATCCTACGCCTCCGTACGTTAGGGATTAAGATGGCCGGGCTAATCTTGTTCTCCTCCCAAATGCCGACCAGGGGCCTGGAGATGAAGTAGAGAAGCCATTGTCGTGGTTCAAAGACATCAGGGTAGAATGCAATATCGTTGAGAATCTGGGCTTGTGCGAGTGATTTGAAGCCTGCGACTAGTGAGCAGGAGGAGCCATCAATGACATGAAAGACACTCACCTTTGTTGCTGTATACGGATGTGTCCTTGATAACCACGCTCTTCCCGTTGAGAGTCGAGAACTGCTTCGCCTTACCCCTCACCTCGCGCAAGTTCTGGCCACCATCCTTGCCCCCTGCGACACCGTTGGAAGCTGGTATACGAAGGACATGGCTGGCAAGAAAGTCCTCGGAGCTGATGACCTCACTGGAGCCGTTGCCGCTCTCGGTCTCACGGAAGGTGAGGAGCACATCCGTCGAGGGAACCAGTAGGATATGATGATGAACCGGAGTACACTGGCTTGCGAGGGAGCTCTTGAAGAAGGCGGCCAGGAATGGGTTTAGAGGTTGCATTCATTCGACTTGTGGCCGGCCGTGTCGGAGCTGGGTCGACTCCCCAAAGTCGCAACCTCAGGGACGTGGATGGAGAGCTGGATTCGCGGAGGGAGGCCGGAGAGGTTGAGCAGATCGACCGCGATCGAGACACATGCAGAAGAAGCGATACAATGCTGGAGCAGTAGTGCGGATCGGAGTGAGTGTTTGTTGCGCGATGGAGGTTCAGCCCAATTTCATGACGGAGGAGGCATGCGACGATAACGATAGCGATAGCGCGCTTGTCAGGGATAAAGGAGCTGGCGGAGACGGACAGAAGCTTGACTGGGATCCTGAGAATGCGCGGCAGCGGTTGGAGAAGGAGCTGGCGATGAGTTGGCGATTTTCGAATATAGAGAAGCGACACGCTTGGCTAATAAGGAGAGTTGTCGATCGTGATGTGCTCTAGTCTAAGGTAAGGTAGGCTGAAGTGACGATGAATGTTGGGGAATGGGAGGCTCAAGCATGGAGCTGACCTCTACGCACACAGGGCACGTTGCGGCTGCTGCAGATCGCCTGGAGCTGGCGCGTACAGGTACTTGCAGTCAGCCTCGAGTCTGGCGCTGATGTCACCATGCCAGCCCTGGCAAAAGAGTATAGAGACTTCTCGAGCGCCAATCAAGCCCCAACTGGAACCCCCTGAAGCCCGGGCAATCAATACTCCGTCAATTCAAGTATCACATGTCATAGGGCAGGTGTAAATAGCAACATTCATTGCATGCAACGCGCGTTTCTCAGCCACGCTTGTGGAATCTTTCACCTACAGCAATGAATTACTGACGTACATGCTCAACATTGTGTTTTGAATATAGTCTTTTGCCCAGCGCTATAGAACGATACTGCGTCCTCAGTAAGATCAGTAACCTACGTATCTAGTCGTGCTAGCCAGCCACTTCCTATTTCAAGACAGCGCGATAAGTTATGGATCAGGCGTTGTTATAAATTGGCAAATCAAAAGCTCATAATTGTTCATAAACCGAATACAGAATCTCGGGTTTCACTTTCCTTACCTAAATGAATGACTTTTTAATCTTCTTAAGGTTTCTGACCCCCTGCCCATGCAAAATACACAGCACAGAGGTAACTATCTATTATGCAACCTGGAAGTGAGTAAATAATTAACAAATATAAATATCCAATTGGTGCCTTCTTTCAAATGAACAATGGATCTTGGCTTAGTCCAGTAAACGACCCAACATCCTAGTGGTGAACTCGTTCCATTCACGCTGCAAGAGGTCTTTGAGAAGGAGGTGCTAGTTGAAGATACAGGTTAACTAGATATGCTCCGCATTCTATATCTGATTACCCAATAACATGGCTTGTTATATAGCTACAGCCACATAGAGTAAGTAATAATGCTGCTCTGTTGAACCGTGTTCGTGTCATTTGGCTACCAGCAGAAGCACGAGGGTGAAACGTAGGATAAAACATGCGTTCTAACCAATTCATATAATTCTTAGTATAACTTACATACACAGTAGTGCATGATTAACGTAGCGCTTGGTATCTTGAAGAGCTGAGGTTTACCAAGTCAGACGATTATCGACTCATCAATATGTAATGAACTCCCTACCTCCGAACACTTCGCAAGATGTTGAGCCGCTCTCCTCCGAATATGCGCCCAGAAAGACACAAAACGTATGTCAAGTCATAACACTGGAACTATTATAGTATCGAAGCAATCATATACAAGCTTTTAGATATTGGATTAGAAGGAAGCCCAAACCTTTTTCCAAAAAGGAATCTGCCCAGGCACAGTACCTGAGGCCGGACCGCTCTTGTGGTCCAAGTCTGTTCTTCTGCCGCTGTCAAGATCAATACTCCAGCTGCGCTTGAGGGGGTCAGACGAGCGCCAGATCAGCTTGCAAACCCCATAGATAACCCCAAACAGTGGAAGCAGGATGTACGCATCCACAAAGTTCCCAGCGTCGAAGGGCGAGAGCGTAGTCCAGCCCTGAACCAACGCCAAAAACATACACGCAATGAGCCCGATCCAAGCGAGATATGGGAAACCGAGCGCCTTGTAGGGCAGCTCACTGATGCTCCGGCCCTGGACGGCCCAAGCGCGGCGGAAGCGGATGTGGATGAGGCAGATACTGCCCCAGACGAGGAAAGTGCTCACGCCCGAGAGGTTGACGATGTAGGTGTAAGCCTTGGAGGCACCGGTAGAGACGTTCATCATGGAGATGGAACCAACAGCGTTGGTGATAAGGATGGCCCAGACGGGAACGCCTCGGGCGTTGGTCCAGCCAAAGATCTTGGGGGCTTTGCCAGACTGCGCCATGTAGAAGACGGTGCGGGAGCCGATGTAGATGGACGAGTTGATGGCTGAGAGGCAGGTAATCAGGATGAAAGCGTTAATCAGATGAACACCTGGCGTCTGTTAGCACAAGTCTTGAGATCATATATAACAGCAGAGTACAAACCTCCATGCCAGCCAGCAGTCTGGATGGCAATAGTCATGGGACTCTGCAGGGCCTTGGAACCTCCGTTGATGAGCCCATCGGCATTAGCTGGACAGGTCAGACCGAAGAAGAAAGCAGAACCCATGTAGACAAAGATGATGCGCCAAAAGACCTGACGGATCGCCTGGGGAACGGCAACGCCGGGGTTCCTTGTCTCAGTGGCAGCAATGGCAATGGACTCGACGCCGGAGTAAAAGGTCGCGCAAAATACAAAGACAGTTGCGACACCACGGAAGCCATTGCCGTTAAAAGCTCCAGGATCGCGCCAGTACCGAAACCCAAGAGCCTCGTCCTGGCCGACCAGGCCGCCAGCTGCGTAAATGATGGCAAAGACAAAGTACGCAGTGAGGCCGAGGAGCTTGATCAGAGCAAGCCAGAACTCGGCCTCACCAAAGGCCTCGATGCCAAGCAGCTGGAAGCCCAGAAACACGGTCCAGAAGATGAGAAAGTAACCCCAGAGGGGAACCACGGGCGCCCAGTAGGTGAGGATGCTGCAGATGACGTTGTACTCGTTGGCCAGGACGGCGGCCCAGATGATGAAGTAGTTCCAGCCAACAGCGACGGAGAAGGATTTATCCACCATGCGCTCGGCCAGAGAGATGAAGGAGCCTCCGCCGGGGTAGAGAGTTGTCACCTCGCCAAGGGACTGCATGATTGAGAAGGCGATGATACCTGGTGAAAGTCAGCTTGTGTCTAGACTCATGGTGACTTGCAGCCGCATATCTGATATTTAGAATGTGTCAAGGAGTAAGGAATAATCCATACCAACAACACCAAATCCAATGAGCAATGAGGCTGGTCCTCCCCTGTTCAATGCGCCTCCAGCACCGACAAGCAATCCAGGACCAATGATACCAGCCAGAGCCATCATGGAAAGATGGCGATTTTTGAGGCCTCGCTTGACGCCCGAGTCCGGATCAACAGAACTGGCCTCGGTCGTCTCAATCGGTTGATCATAGTGGTAATTGTTGTCGTAGCCAGTCGGGCTATCAGCCGCGACGACATCATCGTCTTTTTTGTGACTGAACATGACTGCTTATCACCTCGAGGCGCGGTCGCCAAGTGATAAGAGATGGGGTGGGAGGCAACGATATACCGCGCAACTGACGACCGTTGAGAACCGGTTGGTATTTAAGATTGCGCCTGGTGAGAAGCAGTAACTTAATAGATGTGGAAAAAAAGTCGAGATAAAGTTGAGAGGCGTCGAGATGGCAATTATGGCATCACAAGAGGATCCGCCAGACTAACGTACCCGGGCGTAGACTCCAAGTTAAAGAGCAAGGATCGACCCGCCCGCTCATGGGCTCTTTGGATCTCGTCCTCATTAGGTACAGTTTGTATGTAATGAATGGGGTTGAGCTACGTTGCCAGAGCTGCCCTGAAGAGCATCTCGGGTTTAGCGCCTCGCTAGGATCTTGTTCCCAGCAGACAGAGGCACATATTGGCTCTGTCATGGGGCCAACTTCCCACGCCTCTGGCCCGGGTTCAGCGGTTGTACAATTGAGTTGCTTGACGTTGACCATCTCGTCGTTCTGATAAGTACCCCCACCCCCAAAACGTACAAACCATGTGGCCTTTCCCTGTGGTGTGTGGAATGCACAAATTATCTGCACCAAAACCCGGGGATAGCGAGATACGCCATAGCCAATGCCGATTACGACATTGACAACCTTGCGAAAATGTAAAGACGCTAGACAAAAGACAAGACAAGACAAGACAAAACACAGACTTGGCAAACGGCCGAGCAACCGTACTAAAATGGCCAAGTGGATGTGAAATGTCTTCTAGCGCGACATGGCGACGTCTAACGCGGATTTTGAAGAGGTCTTGAGATATTCTAGAGGATGAAGCTTTGAACCTTTAACGTTAGATGGACAAGTGAGTATGCACGGGGCTTGAGAACCGGTTGATGATTCGACATCTAGGATACTGGGTATTTTAGTTACGAATTGGTCATTGTAATTATTGATTGTGCCATCTTGCTCGCAATGACGATATTGAACTAAGGGTGATATCGACTTGGGACTCAGCTGAGACATCCAATTGAACTCTCACGCCTGTCTCAGCCCTTAAGCATGCCCAAATAAGCCATTGACTTGACAACGACATCACCGAAAAGTTCAATATTCACATGCGGCTGCAGCCCTACTCGGCCTCATCCGTTCGTGTACATACAATAGCGCCGCGTTAGTCCGGGCCATCGGCACCGGCCATGCTCCGTAACCTCTAGCCTCTCGGCCCTTTGCTACGGCCGCATCGTGGGGCCCGGTCCGCTAGAATTCCTTCGACTCGGTCGATGCTTTCCGGTCGCTGACAAGCAACTGAAAGGAATTCATAGATACGGTTGACGAGAGGGCTTTCTATTTACGAACGATTTTGCATATCTAGGACCTATAGGCTGACACTAGGGGGGTTTAAAAGTTAAAACCGGGCTAGTATAATATATATATAAATTACTATAGTGAGGCTACCGATTTTATTTTTTCTTTATAAATCCTTATAAAGATTATAAAAATAAGTCTATATAAAGGAAAATAATACCTTAAATAGTATTCTTTATATATATAATAAATATATTAA
>JAJODA010001011.1:0-10032 GCA_021730345.1 Fusarium cicatricum | reverse complement strand
TCGGGGCCTTGTTTCGTCTCGGCCTCCTTGGTTGTGTTGGCTATATTTCTCGCCGTCGCCACTCGACGATACCCATCGTATCCTCACTGCGGTGGCGCTGTTTCTGTTGGTTGAGGCTTCACCTGGACCCAGCTTCTCTCTTCTCGCCGACCACCAACCAAAACCTCTTCCGGGCTTTTCAGCTACTGTCGCCTCAGGTCGCTACAGCTCCCTGTAGATCCTAGCTTCATCATCGAATCTGCTATATCTGGCACCACTGCCCGTCATCCAAGCGCTTCTTGCCTTGGCTCGCTTCATCCCTCATCAAACTACACCGCTCCACGACCGTGACGACTTTTTGGACCCACGAGCCCTAACGATTTGATGCCGCATTTCTAACCATCCATCGTTGACGCTTTATCGCTACCCTCCTGCGACCTGCACATCTTGCACGTGGCCGCTTGAATACACCCTTGCGTTTCAAGAAACATTGGTTGAATAATCTGCTGGGTAACATCAGCAGTCGCTTGCCACACTGGATTCAGTCAGGACAATGACACAACAACCCCACGACATAGGCTATATGGACTATGGCACCTCAAACAGGCGGTCGCCCAGCTCCTCGAGGCCGAATTATGCTGGCGCCGGTGGCTATGGCGCTGGCCTTTCGCTTCCTCGCCAGTCGCAGCGCCCCTTTGAGCCTCCCCTAGGCTCATCCGCCCTCTATCCCGCCGAGAGGCTTGGAGGCGGTTACAATCCCCGCGGTATGGACAACATGGCCGGAGGTATGCAGGGATACATGCTGGACAATGGTCAGGCTTGGAACTACAACACCAGCGGCGTGGCTACTGTGAATGGCGCTGTTAACGGTCCGGGCCGCCAGAGGAATGTTAACCGACGAGCTGCCCTCCCTCAGGTATGTGACTCCATGATGAACTGTGACGTGCTGTAGTCTGACATGGAAACAGACCTGGACCGACCATAGCGGCCTTGGCATCCACGGTGGTCTTCAGCCCTTTTCGGGCGGGATCAACAACAACCCCATGTCAAACGGTGGCCTCCGTGTCGACCACCCCGGCTCCCATGGCTCCCCGACCGATCTTCGATCGACCACTTCCGACGCCGAGCAGCTTATCCCTACGGCTATCGTGATCAAGAACATCCCTTTCGCGGTCCGCAAGGAGACGCTTGCCTCGATCATGCTCGAGATGCATCTCCCGCAACCTTATGCCTTCAATTACCACTTTGACAATGGCGTTTTCCGAGGTCTGGCTTTTGCTAACTTCCAGTCTGCTGAGGATACGCGCATGGTCATTGAGGCGATGAATGGGATGGATGTCCATGGTCGCAAGCTGCGTGTCGAGTACAAGAAGATGCTTCCCGAGGCAGAGCGAGAGCGGATTGAACGTGAGAAGCGAGAGCGACGTGGCCAGCTTGAGGAGCAGCACCGTGCTCCCATGCTTCACCAGCAAAGTTCTGTTCAGTCCCTTGGCGGTCTTTCACAAAGCCAACAGAGGAGCACTGCTCACCTGGGTACGTTCCTCGTACATCATTCTAACTTCTCTTGCTGACTTTCTAAGGTGATGTCGACATGAACGACCCCCAGACGCTTGACTTTTATACCGAGCTGGCCATGTTCCGTCGAGATGATTCGCGCGAGATTTTGGTCTTCCCCCCTGGTATCGCCCCTGAGCACCGACGCTCTATTCATATCCTTGCGCATCATATGGGTTTAGAGCATCAGTCGATTGGCGAGGCAGACTCGCGACAGCTTACGGTGCTCAAGCGACAGCAGCCTTCGCCGACCGCCAACAACTACAACCAGCCCGCCATCAGCCTAGATATGCACAAGCGCGGCCTCAGCCGTGCTGCTACGTTTGATTTTGCCGCTGATCGCGACACAAGGGCCGCCAGCAGCAGTTACTCACATGTGCTCGGACGCCAAGGCCCAACTCTAGAGCTTCCCGGCAGCCCTGATGGAAACAGCATCCCCAACAACCTGCGAGCCGCCAAAAGCTTTGCTGACCTGCGATCGTTCACGCCCAGCCCTTCGCAGGCCTCGTCTAGCTATCTCGGTCCCGCTGGTATGAATAACATGGGCCCCGGTTCGACCGCTCGCTTCGGTGACTACATGGGTGGCACCATGTCCCCGTCTGGCACTCCTGGCCCTAAGAACGATTCGACTCTCCTCAGCAGCCTCAGCAACCTGAACCTGGGCTACGACTCCAGTGCTATGCAGAACCAGGCGCGAAGCACTCCCGGTGCTATCGGCAGCCAGCGACCCAGCAGCAATGCTAAGGGTGCCCCTGAGAGACAGCCTCGTGGACCCGAGTGGGAGAGCACTGCTGGGTTTGCCGGACGTCGTGCTAACGGCCACGTTGCGCGTGGCAGCGGTATGTTGAACCCCGAATCCTCGAATTCTTTAAAACACGTGCTCATCCCAGTGCAGACTCGTCAGACAACGGCGCGCGAGTGGGCTCCAGCTCCACCAACGCCTCTCGATATCATTGATAGTGATATCGTCGACTCACTGACATCTTGACGACCAGTCAAGGTTCCGGCGCGGCACTCGCAGCCATCGGATGTAGTCGCTCTGCGCGTATTGTTACGGTTTACGACATGAATACGATGCATATCGATATTTGCACAGCATTTTGATTTTACGACTTGTAATACTGACATACCTGGGCGAACGGCGCCAGTCCTCGAGCTCGCCTTGAGCCCCATTGCATATAGTTTTACGTGGGAATGTTTTTACGACACTGGAGATGTGGAAGGGGACGACACTGGCCGCCGTTGCGTGGCCGATTTGATGATGATGCCAGCCCGACGAAGAGTATGGGATAGGATATCTGGATACAGGAACTCATTCAACACACGGGCAACCAAGACGAAAGGTGCAACACGCTTGCCAGTTCTGATGACCTGGAACACCCTCAAATTGTACCCTAACAAGGCCTACGACCATTACTTGACGATTATGACGGTTTTACGACGTTACGTCTAGACAGCTATACCGGCTTCTCCTGACAGGCTGTGCACAGCGTCAGCGATGGGAGAAGTCGCCTCGGCGACTACCAATTACTACTATACCCACCAAATAATTCCTGTCTGGGCGCCGCTCCTGACATGACCGCGACGATGACGGAGACGAAGATTGACGGCACGCAAGTATGGTCTTGGACCAGGGCGCGCCGGAGGTTGAACGGATGGAGGCGATGGAGACGTGGCGAGCCGCTGGAAAGGAAAAGAAAAAAGTTTACAACTCGGGGTTATCTGCATCGTTATTGGTCTTTTTTTTTTGGTTCATGATTGTTTGTTTGTTTAATGCTGGTTCTGCTGGTTTTGCTGTTTTTTTGGAGTGGTATGTCTTGTCTCGCCTCTCTTGACTAATTCTGGGTCTGCCTGGTTGCGATGCCACAAGAGAAGGCACAGAGGAGACTTGCTGGGTCTTTGGGTGTTTGTGATGGATGGCTGCATTGCTGAATTGGGGAAACCTGTGCTCTTTATTCTTCGACGTTGTGGTGAGAAAGCGGAAGATTATTGGACCTTGGAGATGAGATACGCCATGTATGTGATGAGAGAAAGACGTGCATGATGAGTGCCGGTTTGGCATTGTTGAAATACATGTGGTTTTGTTGATTTGAGTGCCAACGATGCGTGATAGTGGCGAGGTTTACTCTAGGGCCACATGCTTGTGATGCAGCATCTTGACACCTTTTATTGCAGTGTCAACTCTAAAGGATGCAAAGCCAATTCGGTGATCTATATTAACCTATCTCTGGCCTCGCTATCATTACCGAATATCCAAGTGAATAGCTGACTTGAAGATTGAAGTGGTTGCTGCTTATTAATCCCCGAACCGAGCATTCGGCTCTGATGCCTAAAACGTCCTAGCCAAGCATCTCGGCCCGTATGATAGGACAACGGTTAACTACACCCATTGCCTCATGTATCGAAGCGACGTCATCCTTATAAGAGAAGACGACACTCGTCGACATTTCATTTTCATCTTTAGCAGAAGAGACCCATCAACATCATGGCAAACTTCATCACCTCGTTTCTTCCGTTTGGCAAGGCCGAAGCGGGAATGTCGATGCCTCACTCCAACAAGCAGTGGACGACGGGCCAGGACGGCCTGGACAAGCTCGAGTTTGGCGAGGGTGAGGTGCCGTCACCCAACGATGGGGAGGTACTTGTCAAGATTCACGCCGTGAGCCTCAACTATCGCGACACTGAAGGTGGGTTTAGCTCACATCTTTGCTGTGCTTTTATACTGACTCCTTATTAGTGGTGAACGGCGACTACAACCACCACCAGAGTATCCAAGAAAAGAAACGCATCGTCCCGTGCTCCGACATGTGCGGATTAGTCGTCCTCTCCAAGGCCCCCAAGCTCAAGGCGGGTACCCGCGTCATGTCCACCTTTAACCAGACCCATCTCACCGGCCAAGTCACCGAGGAAGACATGGCCTCCGGTCTCGGCCTGCCGCTCCCGGGCGTCCTCACAGAGTACCGCTGCTTCCCGGCCTCGGGACTGGTTGTAGTCCCGGACTACCTCACCGACGAGGAGGCTTCCTGTCTGCCCATCGCATCCGTCACGGCGTGGATGTGCATCAACGGCATGCGACCCCTGGGCCAGCCCGCCGACGGCGCCAAGAAGAAGGAGACGGTCCTGCTGCAGGGCACAGGCGGCGTGGCCGTCGCGGGGCTCCAGATCGCAAAAGCAGCGGGCCTGAACGCCATCATCACCTCTTCGTCCGACGACAAGCTCGAGCGCGCAAAGAAGGACCTCGGCGCCGACACGGGGATAAACTACCGCACCCACTGGGAGTGGCAGGACCCCGTTATGCAGGCCACGTCCGGCCGTGGCGCAGACATAATCTTTGAGACGGGCGGTGCGCGCACCCTGCGCAAGTCGTTTGACAGCGTCGCGTTCGGCGGGCTCATCAACTGCGTCGGCTACCTGGCGGGCAAGGATGAGGACAAGCAGGACAGCGCGGTGCCGCAGGTGGGCGTCAACGTGCTCGCGCTGCGGAGGAACGTGACGCTAAAGGGCATCCTCAACGGGCCCAAAGACCGCTTCGAGGAGATGCTGGCGTTTTACGACAAGCACCGTGTGCGGCCTGTGGTGTGCAAGGTGTTTGGGCTGGACGAGGCGAACGAGGCCTTCAAGTTTCTGAGCAGCGGGGGGCATTTTGGAAAGGTGGTTGTGAGGGTTGCCAAGGAGGAGGAGAAATAGAGGGGGGTTTGATGGAGATTTGAGTGTACATGAGAGAGAGGTAAAGGTAGATAGACATACGATACACGATAGACTTGATACGAGTAGATGTTATATACAAGACGTGGGTCACTACGAGATACTCATCGTTACCCAAATACAGGCTTTGAGATTTCAGAAGCTTGTGGGTTCATGTGGTTAATGACGGCGAGAGAGAAGAGCGATTTGCTTAAAGCTGCTTCAATATCAAGGTAATTCTGCATGGTCGTCGTCAGCCCATTCCTCTAACTACAGAACATTCATGTCAGTGCTATTGCTCACCAGTTCAAATTGACCAAAAGCAGGGCCAAGTAGGGCCATAGCAAATACTTTGTTCTTTCTCCTTTCTTTCCTTTTATTCTCGAATTCCTGGCGCAATTGTGGCTAATGGCCGAGCCTGTTTCAGTGGGCTTCTTTTACATGTATCACTGAGCCGGCTCCAGTCTAATCAATGCTTTAATACAACGATTAAAAGCCTACGAGAAATCCCTTCACCAGAGTCCTTCCATCCTTACAGCACCTTGGGCACAGTCCTCGCGTTGGGGTCAACCAGGTCCAGCCGGTTGATCAGGGGCGCAAAGATGAAGTCCTGGACGGGCTTGAGAACGAAAACAATCTTGTTGATTCGCCAGCCCAGCAGAGGGACCATTGCGCCAATCAAGGCGTCTATCAAGAAGTGATTGGCGGTGGCGATAATCGTGATGAGCATTGCTGTAGGCCAGAGGGGCGCAACGATGCGCATGAACCGGTGGGGAGAGAAGCGGCACATGCATACAGCAAAGAATAGGGCGGTGCCAAAGTGCAAGCTGGGCATGGCAGCAATGGTTAGCCGGAAGCGGTTATTACTCCAGACACTACCGCCGCCGCCTTTTCTATGAAGGCTGTCGATGTAGCCGTACTCTGTAGGGAGCAGACGCGGAGGCGCGCAGCGGTAGAGGGTGACAATGACAAAGGCGATGGCATTGTCGGCGGCAATGGTACGACGGACGCGCTGGAATGTCGAAGGCGGCAGATAGGTGTAGGTGTAGACGATAAAGCAGACGCCGATGATAATGTGGAATTGGTAGATGTTGGCGAGGACGGGCATGAGCCAGGCTTGGTCCTTCATCATGTAGGCCTGGAAGCTTTGTTCGATGTCGAAGCCGAAGAAGCGCTCAAAATGGAGGATGGAAATGGCGTGGTCTCTTGCGCGGGCAAAGATGGCCTCGTTTCCCACAACCATTCTGGCCGAGAAGGCACGAAGACCTTGGTAGATCCTGAACAAGTCAATACCCCCACGACTCTAGGTCACTTTGGTTGCGTACCAGTATGTCATGTTCCAGTACCATATCTCGACGAGAAAGGGAAAGGCATTGAAGAAGCGGGAGAGGAGGGCGAAGAGCATGTTGGGGGCTTTGCGAATGGGACGCTCAGAGACGATGGCGGTTGGCTTGAGAGGCGGAGAGTCGACATGTCGTTGTGCTTTTTCCATGTCTTCATGAGGGGCGTCTTGGTAGAAGTTTTGGTCGTTTTGACGGCGGTTGATGAGGCATCCTGCGGTAAAGGCCAGCACAATACCTGGAGCCATCGTCAGTGAGGGCGTAGGGGTAGCATTCCCAGAGCCTAAGACTTACAGGCAGGCTCAACAATGTTTTTAAAGGCGCCCATGGTTATAGCTGAAGTAGTCGTCAGCCGCACAAGAACAATCAAGTTATGAATTAAGCCATAGACGAACTTGAGACGACCTTTGAATAAGATATCGAAACACTCGAGGGCAGTCCCCCGTTTATAAGTGAATGAGTAGGGGAACAAAAGGTCATAAACGGCAGTAATGGAGAGAAGAGAAGATGAATAGAAAAGTGAAGAAGAAAGGACAAGAAGTAGTACGAGCAACATCTTGGACGGGAGGTATGAAATCAAGAAGGCAGGCACAAGACACCCTACCTAAGGTACCTTAGGTTGTCATAGACTGCAAGTTCCTACAGGAATACAAACATAGATATGCCAGACACCAGGCGCTAGCCTAACAGGGAACTGTAGCCTCGATAATGAATGCCAGTATTGTCTCCTACAAGTAGTAATTGAGGATATGTTGTTCTTGGGAACTCATTCACATGCTAGGCTCCTTCTGCCAGTCCAAGTAATACGTTGACCCCTGTACTTGTACCCTAGACAACTTGCCATCTCAAACGGATACCCCGGGCAAACGTGCCATCCAATGATACGAGCCCTTGTCACGTCAACGTGGGCCAGATTCCTATCTTTGATCCGTATACTCCTATGATAATAACGTGAATACCTATCATGAGATCAACCAGTTCTTGAATATTGTAAGATGAGCCTTGCCACGTAATCCCTCCGTGTTTAGGTCATCTTGGATAAATACTTATCTACTACCCCAACTGCAGTGTGGGGGATTCCCGGGAAACTGGCACCGATCAACGCCCGCCCCCTGGATAGCGCCAACAACTGCCGTCGGAATATCAGCCGGCGCTAGGTTGTCTTTGGTAGGGTCGCACGTGTGGCTGTAGATTCAAGCTTTTGGGGGCTGCGCATGATGAACCCTTTCTTATTTATCTTTGGGCGAAACCTTTCGTCACGAATGCGTAGTCAAGACCTTGACTGAAGTCCAAAGGGTGAAGACTGCCGTGGTACGTCATGACCAACCTATACCAAGTTCTAATCTCATACTACACTGCATATTAGAAGCGCTCTACTCAGAAACTGGGTCATCAAGAGCTCTCGCCTGGTCATGTTGAGTAAGATCTTGTTCCCTCGGACTCTTCCAGTACAGTCCGGCGGTCCGGCCTCTAATGCAAACCCGGCCCCGACGTCAAACTCCGTCTCCGTCGGCAGTCCGCGGGAGGCCGGGAGCGAGAGACATGTCGTCCGTCTCACGCCATACTGAAACTCCAGACAACTTACCACTGCGGACCAGACTTCCCTACCGAGACTGATGCTAAAATACAGGGGCTGTGTTATGCCTCAGTCGTTTCAGTCGTTGGCATGACATAGCACGACTAATACGACGAAATGGCCCTTTCTAACACCGTTCACTCATACACTTTGTCCTCCTGATTTTCATATTTCTCACATGGTAATCTCTCATCTGAATATAATACTTGTCAGTTTGAGCCTCACATCAGCAATCTCATTCTCGCATACACAACACCACAGTTGTTCAACCGCCCCCACCGAGACACCTTCGCCCGAGACATCCACCACAAAATGTACTCATCCCTTTCCCTAGAACTGACGGAACGGAGGAAACTGGAGGGCGAGGCTTATCCTGTCCGAGTCTGACAAGCTACAAGTAGGCATCACAGGTATGTCACTCGAAGATCTTGAACGGAGCAACAATAAGTCAAGACATACAAAGGTCCGCAGGTTCCGAAGCGGAGCAAGGGTTTAGTAAAAAGATTTTGTGTTCGGTCAATCTGGTCTTTTTGCTACTCCAGCATTCAACTTTTCCGAGTCCGAGCCTCGCACCGGAATCAACATGAATCCCGAGTCCGAGCCATGAGTTGATGGATATGAGATGGCTACGTAAAGTTGAGGGCGGTTCAATACCGCTGGTTCAAATAAACGGACCGCTCCATCGTTAGTGATGCTAAACGGCATCAAGGGTGAAATAATTGAACACGTACAAATGATCAACGTGTGCTATCGGGAGCTCTCTATCTGACTTTTACTCTATTGTCGCCGACATCAACAATAATGGACGTGTACTTTACTCACTCTTTCTGCGCGTTTCATAGATATGCAAGATTTCTTGCTTTCACTAAACTCATTATTATTCCCTTTAATACATGCCATAGTCCCCGCCTGTTCTATTCCAAATCTAGTTGAAGGCGAATGTTTACGAAGGGCAACACCTAGTTCAGACCCTTCTGAGACGTTTAAGATCCCACTTCCCTCGTAGACAAGGAAGATCAGCATTCCGGGGATATAATGGGGTGGACCGGAAACAGGTATTTCAAGTGTTTCTTGACCCTTCGATCCCCCTTGAAGGAATAATAGTGATCTTAGGCGTGGAACGGATCGTATGGTTACTCCTGCCAATGCCGAATACTAGGTCGCGCGTTTCTCGACACGAAGAATCATGGTACCATGACTGCGAAGGCGTAAGTCAAGTACAGTAAAACAGCTTTAGGGTGTATCTCTTAAAGCAGGGTGGTTTGCAGCGTACGTTAGGGTAAGGGGGTGACCCGAGTCTTGGGCCCATCCACCAGGGCTCACGTCCATGAGATGAGACCCTGATATTAACTATTTCCTGTATAATTCTGGGCGTCTTGACCACATGAGACAAACCTGCTCTTCGTGGACTATTTTAGACAGTGTCATCGTGGGCGTAGACAACATCGGCAATTATACGAAGAAGAGACTATTCGTAATGAGCTATAGCTGGATATTGACGTTGATAGAAACCGTACGTCGATGTTAAAGCAGGCCTGATATAGCAATGCTAAGCCTGTGCTATATATATCGTTAAATCTTATAATCGGCAGAGAGATATAACGCGGAATAGACTCGCCTATTTAAGTAAGAGTCTATAATTATAGTTAAATATCTATAATAGCAGTATATTAAGATCTAATTAGCTATAGAAGTAAAGGTCTACTTAAGAATAATAGTCTATAATAGAACTTAATAGCTAACTCTAAAGCCTTTTATTATTTAAAAAGAAAAGCTATTTATTATAACTTAATTAAGGTATAAATAGATAGATTAATTATTAATTTAAATTAATAAGTAAAGTTAATAATCTAATATATAAGAGTTAAGCTAATATAAATTATTAATTAATATATATAT
>JAJODA010001009.1:0-88024 GCA_021730345.1 Fusarium cicatricum | reverse complement strand
GCAGTAGGAATTCCTACTGCATGCAACCCCAGCATTCCAGAAGACCACCGCCTCAGATGAGATTGAAGAAAACTGCAACCCATCACGTAATGGTAGAGTAACCATAACGCCATGTGTATCCCCCACGGGGTTCGTCTAAAGTGAAGCCATGCGAGTGCTCCCCCAGACGACCCTTCCCTCGCGCTTCTGTCAGATAGGGTTTAGATGGCCTGATGGCCGAGTCCGTAATATCAAACCCTCCATTGGGCGGCGAGTGTCGGAGAGAACTGGTCGCCTGGGGTTCCTGGGTGATTAGGGGCGATATCATCTGCTAAGTTATTCCACAACCCCATCTTTCCACGGGGGGCTCCATCAGACCATGACGGCGATTTCGCAGACTTCAAAGCTCTGGCCCTCCGATCGGAGGTGCTGCCCTGGGGTACATGACAATACAGCAAAAGGGTATATATATATATGGAAATCCTTGGTCCGCTACGCACATAGGACCTGATTCTCCAACCTCCCAATTCCTTTCATCCAATTTCTCACTGCCTCCCGTCCATTACTTTCTCTCTTCCACCAAGTGACCGAAGACTGATCGGGTAGGCTCCGACATTTACCCCGAAGGGACTACATCAACATCAACATCTCCCCCCTCAAGCAGGGAAGCGCTTGCAATAATGGGCTTCTTCAAAAAGTCGACTAAACCCCCTGCGGTGGATAATCAAACACACGACTCGAGCGCCTCGGATAACGACCACCCCAAGAATGAGGCCGGTCCCAACGCCACAGACTTCCAAGAGGTGCCGGCGGGCACCATGGAAAAGGGCAACATCTTTGACCAGGGCGGAAAGAGTTTTCGAACACTCGGCCGGTGGGACACCATCCTGATCCTCTTCACAAATCAACTTGGCCTCGGCATCTTGTCCCTCCCAGCAACGGTCAGGACGCTAGGCATCGTTCCAGGAATCATCGCGATTATCGGCATCGGCACTCTGTCTTGGTATTCGGCATATGAGCTGCTGCAGTTCTATCGCAAACACCCCCATGTCGTCAGCATCGTCGAGATGACTCGAATCGTGGGAGGACCGGTGTTCGAGGCGATAGCCGGCTTTGTCATGATGATTCAGGTTGTTTTTGTTGTTGCGTCGGCTGTCGTTACGCTCTCGGTTGCCTTGAATACGCTCAGCAGCCATGCGACTTGTACGGTCATCTTTATTCTCGTCGCATGTATCGCGTGTTATCTTCTTTCCCTCCCACGAACCATGAAGTTCGTGTCGATGGCCGGTATTCCCAACGCTGTTAGCGTCGTTGGTGCCTGTCTCATCGTCCTGGTTAGCCTGGCAGTCTCCGGGCCGGCTACAGCGCCTGAAGACTGGAAGAAGGAGATTGTGGTTGTTGGTCACCCTACCTTCCGTGACGGACTCACTGCCTGCTTGAGAGTGGTGTTTTCCTACGCTGGAACATTTACCTTTGTTTCGTACATGGCAGAAATGGTCGACCCTGCCAAGGACTTTGCCTTTTCCCTGGCCGTCCTGGAGATTGGAAGCACGCTTTTCTATGTTGTCATGGCGGTAGTTCTATACTGCCTCAGCGGCCAGCTTACAACATCTCCGGTGCTCAGTGCTGCTTCTCCGGTTCCTGCCAAAGTGGCATATGGAATCATCCTTCCGGCGGTTATTGCTACGGCTCTATCGATCGGTCATACAGGATGCAAATACCTTTACGTTGCTTCATTGCGAAAGATGGGCGCCATTCATCAGGTCACCGACAACAGTGTTAGGTCTTGGGCTACGTGGGTTGTATCTGTTACCGTCTTCTGGGTCCTGATCTTCACCATCTCCAACGTCATTCCTATTTTCGACTCGATCCTCTCTATTACATCTGCCACGACTATCCCCTGGTTTACCTATGGCTTCGCTGCTATCTTTTGGTTCCACCTTAACTGGGGTGTCTTATTCTCTACTTGGAAAAAGATATCTCTCACAATCGTCAATACTCTCATCATCTGCGCTACACTCTTCTTGAACGCGGGTGGATTGTGGGCTGCCATTACCGAGCTGCTGGATCTATTTGAGAAGCGTGGTGACGGGATTGGAGGAGTCTTTTCTTGCGGAAGTAATGCGATTTTCTAGACGAATTAGCTAAGCATATAATACCATTGCCTTTTATTGTTCAATCCTTGCGTACTTGCCAATACCGATGAGAATTCTTAGTGTGCTGCATACATTGCTGGCTCGAGCCAAAGTGAGCTTTATCGTGAGGGAATTGCTAGTTGTCCATGTTATCAGATTGTCCCAGTTGCAATGTACATAGAGTCCGAGTGCCGGCTGTGGCAGCCAGGAAAGACAAGGACGGCAAAGGGAAGATTAGAGATTGACAGAGGTGGCTATTGTCCTGAGGCCATTGGGCCAACACTCATGCAGACAGTCAAGCATCGACGGTAGCTGGCCTTCTATATTTTCAAACCGCCGTCTTTGAGTGGTTATTGTTGAGATAGATTGTCCCATAGGTAGAAGCGCAGTCTTTAAAGTCATTCAGGTTCAAGACAACCTTTCATAATGCATCTAGAATAAGTCTTCCTTGCGGCAAGCACGCAAGGCGCTTGAAGTTAAGGTATTATGTGAGCATTGGGTTATAGTGCTTAATTTGGGAAGAAAACTATGTTCTTTGTTATTATGGAAGCACCTTGCCTTTGAGAGAGCATTGAGCATTATGCATAGAGCATTATACATAGCACCTTACCTTTGAGAGAGAGCAACACGCAACATAGATAGTATTTTCAGATCACTTACTACACAAGCCAAGCACTGCGGAAAGTATAACCAATACAGGTCAGCCCCATCTGTACAATCTTATCCTATCTAGCTGTTTTGGAAAATTGGGGTGATCAGAAGTGGAAACTCACGGCGCAGGTCAAACCTGTGCAGAGCTCTATTTGGGGACAGTACGACAGGAACCAAGATCCGAGCCAAGTCAAGGGGCCCATTGAAGGGTTGCTGAATGGCAAAGACGCAACCATGCAATTAGTTACGGGTATTAGCATCATTCCTCCTAACCCGGCTGTTGCTGGTGACTTGGTCAACAAGTTCAATGTTACCAAAGACCACATGGCTTCCGTGTTTGACCCCAAGAAGCCCAATTGGCCTTTGTTCATTGGTGTGACGAAAGAACAGGAGAAAGCTTGGACACCAAAGGACAGAGGTACAGATTGGGATGTCTTGACTGGTGAGTGGAAAAAAGTGGGAGATACAACAACGTCGAAGGCGGTGGATCTATGGGCCAAGAGGATGCGGTACGATGAGAAGAGTGTGGAGGAGGATCAGAAGGACGAGAAGCTCAAGGGTACTTATAGCCCTCTGCGAGGAATTGCACCGAAGAAGCTTTTGAATAATTTTACGCAGTTGGTGCCTGCGCTCCCGTTGGTGGCGGTCGGGTTCTGATCTGAAGTACTGAAACGAGGATATGTGGGTGGTGCTTTGGGCTGCGATAAGGATACACAGTAGCGCAGTATTTTTTCAGTTCGTATCTACAGTATTGATCATTCTTATAGAGTGCAAAGTTCTCACAAGACTCTGTATTCCATTTACCTGAGGTCGGAACATGCTTGTGCTATTCAGGTTGTCCTTCGTTCACCATAAGCACGTCTTTTAATCGGTTTTGTCTCTATTGAGGAAGCAGATCTACTGCGACATCGGGAAGATTAGTTCGGAAAGGTCTAGACGTTCCCCATATAAATAAGGGAATTGATCACGGGCCTTTTGACAGCAGATTTATAGTTGGACATCATTGTTATTGACCATAAATGAATGAATACAAGAGAAGAGTCCCACGGTCGTATACATGCGGAACTATAAAACGCTAAACCCTATAAGAGCTCATGTGCAACTTGATATGAACAACAAATCAGGTCCACATGACGAAGATGAGTAGAAAGATACCGCCTGAACTAGCTAGGCATGGAACCGGCATGCTGTGTTGAATGACGAATCCTTACAAAAGGTATGGACTAAAGTCAAAGGCAGACTCAGCCTGACCCGCAGCAAGTCCAGCAGCCTTGAGAGCACCCCAGTTCACATCGTTGATACCGACCTCATAGTCCCAGTCGTAGTGAGGGTCAGGGTTAGGCAGAATCTGCCAGTAAAACCAAGGAATGCCCGATGCATCAATAGCAGCAGCCCATTGCTTGATATTGGCGTCCCTGGTGCTTGTAGACAGCGGCGAGCCGCCGTTGCAGTTGTTGTTGGCTGCATTCGTGTAGCAAGCACCCCACTCCTGCATGATTAGCTTCTTGCCGGCGTCCTTGGCTTTTTCGACGTATGGCTTGAGCTTGGAGGTGTTGAGGTCCCCGGTGCCATAAGCGTGGATTGCTAGAACATCAAGGCTGCTGCAGCTGAAGTAGCCATCGAGGAGGGAGTCGTCCACGTAAGAGCCCCCGCCAGTGGTGACCAGGATCTTTGTGTTTCCCTGTAGGTTATCCTTGATGCTCTTGGCCATGGTGCACTGCCACGATTGAAGTGCAGGTTTGTTTCCCTACATGGTTTAGCTAGGTCTTGGTGATAGTCCAGAAATCTTGGTTGCTATTTACCTGGGGGTGCATGGCTTCGTTCTGAGCCTCGAAAGCAAAGATGTACTCCGAGCTCTGAGCCCACGTCTTCCCATTCTTGGGGTTCTTGTGTGCAAGCACATGAGCAATTCGCTGCTTGAATTGGGCAATGGCTTGGGTATTGGTATAGAAGTCGCCGGTGCCGTAATTCTTGCCATAAAAGTCACGGTTACCCTCAAGGGCATTGTAACTGTGGATAGAAATGAGAAGCTTGATGCCATAGCCATGGGCCTTTGCCATAAAATTGTCAAGCCTGTTCAGGACAGTATCGTCCCAGTCGTCGGGGCCTGTGCCTTGCAAGCCATTGAAGCTGTTGATTGGCGTACCCTTTGTGGAGCCGGACTGGCCTGAGATTAATAGTCAGTTTAGAGGAAACGTGAAGCCAGTTTACCGCCATCATACCGTCTAGCCACACTCGAAGAACCTTAACGCCAGCGCTCTGGAGGCCAGTAAAAAGAGTGGTCTGCTGGCTATCAGTTAAGCCAGCGGCGTAATACAGGTTGGAAGCCGAGAAGGATTTGGCGGCAAAGGTTGTCGCCACGGAAGACAGGACAGCCGTCAAGCTGGCGAGTGAAAGCAGCTTCATATTGGTGGTTTACCAAGATGAGGATGGCAAGCTATCAGTGGTGGTACTTGGTGTTATCATCGCAATCTTATATAGAGGACGAGATGGACATGACAAGGCTTCGTTAAGGTCTCGCTGTTAACGGCCCCCCATATAATAACAGGGGCCGGAGCTTCAAAAACGCGAGAGAGTTTGGTTGGCTTTTAACGTGAAACAATCACTTGGTCATTTCAGGCAGGTCAAGGCTTCGTTAAGGTCTCGCTGTTAACGGCCCCCCATATAATAACAGGGGCCGGAGCTTCAAAAACGCGAGAGAGTTTGGTTGGCTTTTAACGTGAAACAATCACTTGGTCATTTCAGGCAGGTCAACATCTCCACCTATTCTGATTGGACCCCGCATGGACATGTCGATCATGCAACTTATCGAACAAGGCTCGGAGCCTCGTTCTCGCGTGTAGGTATTCATTCAAAACGAATAGTTGACCAGGAGGAGATAGTCAAATCCATCTGGCGGCTTGCCGGATTGATTAACGTCTGTCCCGAAGGATGTTAAAATGCCTTAAAGTTTCAATAAACTTCGTGGAGAAGTGGAGAGCAAAACTACAATTACAAGACGAGTGGTTTTATTGGATAGACCGGTACTTTGATCATGGCATAGAACCAAATCTTTCTTTGTCATAAATGCTATGCTGCTAACCTGTATTCTGCGTGCTCTGCAGGCTATTATCCGGATGTTACGGAAAGAACTCCAGCCCCCAACATTGTATGCAGACTGCATCATATGGCAACAAGAACAAACGCCGCATGATAGTGGCCTACGAATCAGAATTCAAAGCTGGGAGAGGCCTGCATATAAAGTGGAACTGAATTCTTGAATCATATTCAGCTTCTCGTTAAACATAATATTAACATATCAACCAACAGGGTCATGGTTAAACATGTGGGAGGTATTGGAAATCTGACCACCATTGGCTCATGAGATGGGTTGCGGTCAAGGCATGGCATGGTAGGTCAAAAGGGCCTTTTTGTCCTCCTAAAGGTTGAGAACGGCTAAAATAATGGCATGTTACAACACAGCCCAGAGAATGTCTCAGCTGCGCTGCAGCCAATCGAGCACATCGAGGAACAAGGGTAGTGGTGAAATGGTGCTCTAGTGGATTAGGTGTGGTAACACGAATCCACTTGGGAAGGGATTGATCATGTAGGGTAATTAGGCTCAGTTGAGGGGTAGAAAAGAAACGCTTTATGTTGTCAGTTGTATTGCACGGAGGTTGTCAACGGTAAGAGACATAAAAGATAAAGGGGAAGACTATTGTCAAGATAAGATAGAGCATAGTTTAAGTTTTGCTTAGTTAGAGGTGAATTGTTGATCGATAAGAAATTGAGTTCGACTAACGACGCGTGTACTCCGTAGATGGGTGCGAAGTGGGACAGTTGAAGAACAATCACGACCAGTAGAAAGTCAGGCCTTCTACCATAATCCCCCAAAACTATGATTCCCTATATCAATACAAAAGAGCGATGCTTGGGCTTAGTAGCTAGCCTACTCCAGCGACCTAGTACTAGCCTTGCGAGGATTCTTCGCCTCGAAGACCACCGTGAGCTCTTCAAGTGTGCGGCCTTTCGTTTCAACAAAGAAGAAGTAAACAATCGCAAACTCGAACAGATCCCAAAATACGAAAAATACATAGCTGTTGCAAAGTTGTTAGAAGCGGTCACTATCTCACTCGACAAGCATTTTACTTACAACCAATAACGGATATTATCCATCGCAACCGGAGCTGCAAAAGTGTTGACAAAGCCGGCGCAGCCAGAGGTGATCATGAAAACCATCATGCCGTTCGCTCGCATATCATCTGTTTCGGTCAGCGATACCGTGACGGGGTTCGGAAATGAGAGACCGGGAACTCACTGGCTAGAACTTCGGCAGGATAAATAGGCTGCATGGGAGTAAATCCGACTGCAAAAACGACACCAAAGATGAAGATGAATGCGATACTGGCGGAGCTTGCAGGCACGCTTCCAGAACGCTCGTATTCGGCGGCAGTGGCAGCGACAATCGCCAATGCTACTGACATGCCCAGACAAGAGCCCATGAACATTTTACGTCTTCCCACAATATCGTGAAGGCGTGCTGTCAAGTAGTCAGTACATCTTGCATCAAACGAAAGGACAACATATAATACCTCCAAGTGTCGCAGCAATCCACCCAGTCAACGCATAAAATGCGTTCAACAGCAAGATGAGGTTAGTAGAAGTGATACCGACATTCTTTACCATGATGGGAAGGTAGTAGCTCGATACGTTATTGCCGGAAAACTGACCGAACCAAGACATGGCGATGACCAGCATAAGACGATAACGACGAGCGGGAGACTTGTAGAGACTCCGTATATCAAAGCAAGACCACTTTGAACGGCCTTGGACCTCGGGAAGCGAATCCTGGATCTCCTGCATTTCGATGCCAACAATCGGATGGTGGGCGTCACCGTTGGCGTGATGCTTGACAATGAACTCGCGGGCTTCTTCGTCTCGTCCTTGGGCAATCAACCATCTTGGGCTCTCAGGCAGCATCCAGCTACCGAGACACACCAAGCCAGGGCAGAGTATCTGAAGCCACAGGGGAAGTCGCCATTTGATGTTTCCGCTGAGATGGATATTCGCTCCGTACAATGCTGTACTAAGGTTAGCAGTGGCCAGTGATTTGAATGAGGCGAACTCACTAAAGGTTGCAATGATACTTCCCATGTAGTAAAGAGTGTTGTATATACCCGCCACTGTTGCTCGGTGTAGGGGAGGAGCAATCTCAACCAAGAGCATTGGTGCGGCCACGGTATTGATGGTTGAAAAGAAACTGAGGAGGAATCGAGCTCCAATGAAGGAGGACAAAGTCGGAGCTACCGCAGTAAAGATTGCAGAGACACAAATAAGGAACGAGCTAACAGCCAAAGTGATCTTGCGGCCCCGCCAGTCGCAGATCCAGGTAAATAAGGCACCCGCCATCTGACCGATCTGGAAGATAGAAAAGACCAAACCCGTTGACGTCGATCCGCTTTCGCCCAAGCTGTAGTAGTCTTGGAACTCAGGGAGGACGTTCAGCGAGCCCATAAGCGACCCATCATATCCGGTCATGGTAGAGCACAGATATATAAGTGCGCAGGCCATGTAAAGTTGGATATGTCCACGACCCCAAGGCGACGGAGCTGCGCCATGAGCAGCAAGAGCTGTCGCTATGGCATCTGGAGTGTGCGGGTTTTCTTTGGTGTCCAAGGCACCGTTGTCAATGTGCTGGCTTACAGCTTCCCCGCGTTCTTTAGCCATGATGGTCGTGAAGTTCAAGATGGCTGGCTAGGCAGGGGATCTCTAATTAAAAAGGTAATTAAAGATAAAAGATAAAGATAGTAATAATGGAAGTAATCTACGATAGCTCATGAGATCCATATATACATCCACTCCTTGAAACATAAATCATTCTAGATATGGAGTACTCCGCGTTGGGGAAAGGCGTGGCTTATACTAGGGCGGGGCCACGGACTTCCGAAGCACCGTCTTAGCGCGAATGCGACGTCTCAATGTGGGATGGGATGGTTGTGTCAGGTGCAATTGGTCATTGCAACGGTGAAAATGTCAAGTGATACATACATAGATGGTTTTGCATCCAGTCAGAACCAATTGCGACGTTACTTTTATGTGGTTGAACGTCTGATGTGGTTCAGATCAGCACTAGCACGGTAGTATTATTCCCTTTTAACCGGCAAACAGCCCGTCCCTAACGTCATAAATAAAACTGATCCATCCCACCAAGGTCTCATCTTGTTCCTTAATACATTTCTACCCTAAGCAGTTTCAGTGGTGTGACTTACTCGCCATGCCAGCCACAGTGCAGACCTACGACCTAGCCACAGGCTGGAGGTTCAGACGCACTGACGAGGGCGATGATGCATGGATGCCTGTTGAGAAAGTCCCAAGCGTTGTTCATTTGGACTTGATCAATAACAAAAAGTACGTCGTAGGCGCTTCGTCAACTTAAGTATTGACCGTGAATAATAGGATTCCCGACCCATTCTTGGGCACGAACGAGCTCGACGTGGAGTGGATCGGAGAACACTCGTGGACATACGAAACGACCTTCAACGGACCATCCATCCCGCAAGGCAGTTCTGCCTACTTATTTTTCGAAGGCCTCGATACTTTCGCAACTGTTCGGCTCAATGACGTAACAATATTGGAAAGTGATAACATGTTTCTCAGTCACAGAGTCGACATAACTGAAGCTCTGAAGCCCTCCGCCGACAACAAACTCGTCTTTGACTTTGATAGCGCCTTGCTACGCGGGAGAGAGCTTCAGAAAAAACACCCTGATCACAAGTATGAAGCATTTAACGGAGAGAGTAGTCGTCTATGCGTTCGAAAAGCGCAATATCATTGGGTGCGTCACAAAGTAGCCTCGAACCATCGATCTGATCTCGGTCTGACAATTTAGGGCTGGGACTGGGGCCCAGTTCTCATGACAGCAGGACCATGGCGCCCTGTGCGGCTCGAGGTATCCTCTGCACATATCGACAGTGTGAGGATTGATTACGACGTTGCGAAAAACCTATCTTCTGTTACTGGCTCTGTTGTAGCAAACGTGGAAGGCCCTGCAGACGAGATCACGGTCATAGTCAGTGATGGAGACACAGAGGTATTCCATACCACCCAAAAAGCTGCCAACGGAAACAACAACATCGAATTCGAAATAGGTAAGTAAACATCTGCTCTCCCGTAATAAACCCTAACATTCATAGATAAACCCTTACTTTGGTTCCCCTACGGATACGGAAAACAATCGCTATACCAATTCACTGTTCAGGCAACGCATCAAGGCACCATCTGCGATACCTGGATAAAGAAGACAGGCTTCAGAAAGAGTGAACTCATACAAGAAGCAGGCCAACACGGAGAGTCGTTTTACTTCCGTATCAACACCATTGATGTTTTCTGTGGTGGTTCTTGTTGGATTCCAGCCGACAGCCTTCTACCAAGGATTGGTCCAGAAAAATACCGCAGCTGGCTCGGGTTGATGCGTGAAGGTAATCAGATCATGACAAGGTGGGTACACTGCGCAGTGTTTATTATACTATACTGATCAATGTATTAGAGTCTGGGGAGGTGGCATCTACGAAGATGACATCTTTTACGACACCTGCGACGAGTTGGGCATCCTCGTTTGGCAAGACTTCATGTTTGCCTGTGGAGCATACCCCGTCTGGCCCGAGTTAAGAGATTCTATCGAAGCCGAAGTCAGGGACAACATACGACGTCTTCGACACCACCCGTCTATCATTATCTGGGCTGGCAATAACGAGGACTATCAAGTTCAAGAGCAATGTAATCTTGAATATGACTACAATGACAAAGACCCGGAAGCGTGGCTCAAAACCTCTTTTCCTGGAAGATACTACTACGAACATCTCTTACCAGCTGTCATGGAAAAAGAAGCACCCGGGATGCAATATTGGCCAGGCTCGCCCTTCTCAAACGGCAAACTTAGCTCCGACCTGACGGCTGGTGATTTACACCAATGGAATGGTATGTAATTCAGACCGCTACTTCCCACCTCCATGTCCAATTGACTGATTGTTATATAGTGTGGCACGGAAGCCAAGAAAAGTACCAGCGATTCGACCAGATCGGCGGACGATTCAATAGCGAGTTCGGAATGGCGGCATTCCCTGTTCTCCAAACGATCAAAGGCTTCGTCACGAATGACAAGGATCTATACCCTCAATCACGCGTCCTCGACTTCCACAACAAAGCTGACGGACATGAGCGACGCATCGGGGCTTATGTTTTGGAAAACTTCCACAATTCGTCAAAACTTGCTGTGAGTCTTTTCCCCCTTTGAGCTAGTGACTTGACTAACATTCTTTCTTCTCCACTTCCTAGACCTGGGCGTACTTAACCCAGTTGGCGCAAAGCGAGGCGTTGACTTATGCCTACCGTGGATGGCGACGTCAATGGGGAGAGAGTCGGCGATGCGGAGGTGCTCTCGTCTGGCAGATGAATGACTGCTGGCCAGCAACATCGTGGTCAATCGTCGACTACCACTTGCGCAAAAAGCCCAGCTTCTACGCTATCAAACGAGCTTTACTCCCCCTGGCGGTGGGCGTACAGCGCGAACACCATGACTGGAGTGTTTGCCATGCTCGTCCTGCAAAGACATCCTCCTACACGGTCTGGATCTCGAGTAATTTGCAGAACGAGGTCAACGTCGATCTCGAGCTTCGCTTCATTTCGGTCGATACGGGGAAAGAGGTGAAGCCCGCCGTTACGAAGAATAACATCGTCGTTACCAGCAATGGAACGACTGATGTACTCGTTGGCGAAGTCGATAATATCGCCGAAGAAGATCATGTGCTGGCTGTGAGGATCTTTCAAAACGGGGTTTGCGTCTCTCGAGATGCAGACTGGCCACAGCCCCTCAAGTACCTTTCATTCGAAAACAGGGGAGTCAGGGTGGAAACATCTACCGGGGGTATTTCGGTCAGCTGTGATAGACCTACCAAAGGTCTTGTTATCGAGGAATCGGACGGGTATTCGTTGAGCGACAACTGCTTGGACGTGATGCCTGGGGATTGTCAGGTTGTCAGCGTCCAGATGAGTACGCCCAGGACAGCTGAAGTTAGTATTCGATACCTGGGCATGGGTTAAACTCAGAATTAATTCTCGATTATATTGATTCATGACGTTCGCCATCCGTAGTTAGCTCACCAATGTTTCTGGCCAGACCTGGCTAGCTTCGGTAGTGCACATGAATCTGACAATGCCGAGGCCTAAGACGGAGTTTGATAATACCGTAGTAGCGCCACTGTCAAGACACCCACTCACAGCAGGCTAACCCCACATATCAACAAGCTCCTTTGGCTCGGAGTTCCCGATCACTGAAATAGCTACTAACTACTAGATATCCTATCTAATTTACTAAACTAAACTATATTAAACTATTACCTAGAAGAAAGAAGGAAGATAATAAACGGTCTCAACTGTCGAGCTAAGAGGCCCCGCTTCCTCTCATCCTTTCGCGCGGCTATTCTCTCTACCCACACTTGCGCCTCCAGGGCTTTCAGCCGAGATAATGGACCTCCCAGAGACCAACAACTACCAGGGCGCAAATGCCCAGAATAAGCAACCTCGAGCAACATCATCCTGCGCTGAGTGCCGACGTCGACGTGTCAAATGTGAAGGGCAAACCACTCCTTGTAGGCAATGTGTCTACTATCTGGTTCCTCACCTTTGTCACTACCCGGCACGGAAACGAAGACAGAACGTGACCTTGAAGTACCTCATCCCGTCAATCACAACTAGATTTCGACGAACATGTCCATTCTGACGTGCCATTATTGTTCACAGATCCCATGTCGAACTCGCCGAAGCCTACTCTAGGGCTCAGAAAGTCATTGATACGCTGTTTCCGTCCAGTTCCCTTGAGGAGCTCTCATCGATGACCCGCCAGCAGCTTCTTATACGATTGCAGTCTTGCACTGTCCCTCAGCGGACGATGGATGGTATATCACATGATAGCTTGCAGGTCTTAGAACCTCACGTCGAACAAAACTTTACCTGGGACGAAGTCTCCGAGACTAGCAGTGAGACATCGCGTGTAGCAGACGATGTAAACGGCCAAGCTTTTTCTCGACAATCACTCAATGCCTCGTACTTGGGCTTATCTTCAGTACCTACTATCCTAAGAGTTATCGTTCATCTCCGCCCTAACGTCCAGAGAAGAGTCCCCGAGGGCTCTCAGGCATGGAGGAGTCCATCGATGTATAGCGGCAGTCCTGACGAAACCTCTGTGATGCAAGCTGACGAGACTTCACTCATCGACGCGTACTTCGACCAAATACACCCTATCATCCCTATGATCGACGAGGCAGAATTTCGATGCCGATACATGACAGCAGATCTGACACAGGACGATACTGGCTCATGGCTGGCTCTACTCAACATGGTTCTCGCGATGGGCTCAATGGCGTCTGACTCCATACACCTCACCAGCCATAACATCTTCTACAAGCGAGCTCTCTTCTATATCAACATCTCATCCTTCGGGTCTGGCCACATACACATGGTACAAGCTCTAGCCCTCTATAGTGGAATGCTTTTACACTTCTTCAACCGACCCAACACTGCGACTGCCGTGATGGGGGCAACAATCCAAATGGCAGTTGCCATGGGCTTGCATAGGGTGCAGGCGACGCAAGGCAACTTGGAGAGTCCTGTTTGTACTACGGCTGGCACTACAAACACTCGAATCCGTACTTGGTGGTGTCTTCTATGCTTGGACACGTGGGCATCCTCGACCTTGGGCCGTCCAAGTCCTGGATATTGGAATCCAGCAACAGTATCAACAACCACCCCGTCTACTTTGGAAACTGCGGTAAGTCTTTGCCTAATTCTTCACTTTATGGTGAATGTATAGTTCCAAACCTCTGATGAACGATATCCTTGATGTAGGACTATGCTACAGTCTCACTAGCCTGCAGTGAGCAATTCTGCCGAATTGCCGCCCGCATACAGGAGCGCCTTATTCAGCTACCTCTTATCAACCTAGACGAAGTAAAGGAATTCGACCGTGATCTCCTGACCTGGAAACATTCGTGGGACGATTTCATAACTAATCGCGAACAAGGCTGTGCCAACACAGCGCGAGCAATCCTGGGGTGGCGACTTATCACTACTCGCCTTACGCTCTACCGTCCACTCCTACTCGTAACAGCCATCCGTCGAAAAGCTTGGCATGAGCTAAATACGAACGAAAGAGTCAACTTGCGAAATTGCCTCGAGATTGCGATTGACGGGATTGATATGATGTGCAAGGAATGGTCTCCAAACCAGGTTATCTGCTGGAACATTGCCTGGAATCTCTTTCAGACAACACTAGTGTTGATCTTGTGTATGATGTCAGACAGAGCTGAGGCCGCAGAGCGTGGTTGTAGCGAGTACATAGTTCGCGCGATCAACCTGTTTGGTCGAATGGAGCCTCTGGATCCTGGCTGTACGCGTAGCCGTAAGCTACTGCAACTCCTTTTCGATAATGCTAGGGAGATTGAACCAGACACCCTCGCTTGCAAAGAGGGTGACTGGACTCAATCAGCACTTGAATTGCTGGATTTTGATCTATTGGGGGAAGACATAGACTGGTTTTTCAGCGGAAGTTAATAAAGTGAAGTTGGAGTTATTCCAAAGTACGAGAACAGTGGAAGCACAATCTTCAAACTAGAAAGTGATAAGGATCTAAGTCAGCTCCAGGTCAGATTAGATTTTAAGAAATATCTTTTGTATTTAATTTACAAAGCTCTCACCATGGCGCGGGCATATTGAACCAGTCCTTCTACACGTAACAAGTCTCTTATCTACACAGCATTCATCTACCTCACCGCGATGTCAAGTAGCGATATTTACTTGGTAGGGAGTATCGATGAAAGGCTTACTTGAAGGTACGGCATATAACACCCTTACACGTGGCAGGAAACAATGTTTTATCTGCGCAACCTTGTTCTATCTCATCGGGCCGTTCAATCATCGTACAATCCGCATATTCCCGCCACACAACCTTGATCAATCTTACTAAGATTGATAAAAATTGAATAATTTTATTTAATTCCTCAACAAGACAGGTGAGTCACACGAACAAAACCCAGCTTCCCTCCATTAGGGTTGACCACGTTTCACAATCACATGTTGTGCGTAGCTTAAATCAAGCACGACTTAAAATGACGCTTCACCCTCGCTCCTCTGTAATCAAAATCTTTTACTCACACAACACAAACACCAAGGTCAATCGATCACACAGCTCGCCCTCAACCAAAATGGCCACCCCAGGCCCAAGCAAACCGACTGTAGACAATTCTGTCTACACCATCGGCAGTGTTCTTCAGCTGAAAGTCACTCTCGACGCGACTTCTGGGAATGAGGCGACAACACTACAAGTCAAAGTAAAGAAGCAACAACGTCCATGGACATTATCATGCTGCATGATAGTGGAGATCCAGCAAGTCCCAGAAAACCTTCCGGGTCTCAGCACGGGCGATGAGGTGTTTCTCAAGATGTTTGACCGGAGATTCGCAGAACAGATTCGCGAAGACAACGGAATCGAGCCATGGTCTGAGACTTTTGAGCAAGACTTTTCAAGGGACCTCGCGTCCGGGAAGGTAGAGAAATTTCTTGAGAAACTTCGGACCGTGCCGAATTTCAAGGACGACACCGAAGAAAGTTGGGATAATGCTGAAATTGAAGCCTACCTCGTTAGCGAACTGCACAAGTACTTTGACTCGGAAACCGCGACATACGCACGCCTTAAGGAATGTCAAGGAAAGATCGTACCTCACTTCCTGGCTTCCGTCGCCCTCGAAGAGCCCCTGTCCGATGTGGTCCTCAGTGAACACCAACAACGGCTTCAACAACACAAGGGTGTCTTGCTACAATATCTCCCTGGCTACTCGCTATCTGGCATGATTGCAAACGTACCTCGAGAAGAATGGCAAGGCATCGTCGACCAATGTGTTCAGAAAGTCCATGTCCTTGGTGATCATAACATCCTCAACATGGACGTCCGACCAGACAACTTCATGGTTGTTTCCGAGAATGGCACTTATCGTGTTTTCATGATCGACTTTGCGGCTTGTAGATTCCGCCTCGAAGATGAGACTGATGCAGAATGGGGTTGGGCGAAGTGGAATGAGGATGAAGAAGGTGCTGCAGCACTGATCATCGGAATCAGATTGAAGAGGGTTGGGTTTGAACCACGGTATGAACCGTCCGAGAGGTATGTGGAGTAGGCTGATGGGGAGGATGACTTGTAAGAAAAAGGGCGATGAAACTTGTTTCGCATGGGCGCCAACGGCTTTTGGTTCTATGGTCAAAGATTGCTTTTATTATTTCAAAGAACGCAGTATGGTTATAGCTGAAGAATGGCAAGGGATGCTATGAGCTGCTGAAAAGGACAAATGAGAACTAAATTGCTAATGATAGTCTAATAATTACTTGGAACATTTGCTATACGCATAACAAGCCCTGTCATAAAACGACGACGTGATCTGACCCTTCCCAGATGTGACACCCAGGCTTTTGAGCTTCTGGCTGTACAACTGACACGACTTGTTGCTGCCGTAGCCAAAACTAAGACATTGCGTGTTCTTCAAGCAGATATCAGCGCAGGCGCCTACGTTCTTAACTGCAAGTGCAGTGCTAATGACAGATTTGGCTGGGGCTTTGGCTTTCTTGACGGTCCTGTTGCAGATGGATCGCGGTGGTGTTTTGGTGTTAGCGACAGCCGAAGGCGTGCAAACTGGTGAAGCCTTGCTAACGGCATTGGCGACTTTGGTGGTTGTTGGCTTGGCCTCTTTGTTCTTCACTGGCTGTGCGATCTTCGTTGTAGCCTTGGCCTTGGTGCTTGTTGTCTTGGTCGATTTGCTAGGCTTTGTGCTAGTGCTCGAGGGCTTAGCCTTCTTGGTAGAGCTAGAAGGCTTGCTGCCTGTAGAACCACCAGTCTTCTTCTTCTCGCTGCTGCTTGACTTGTTGCTCTGTGTACTACCCTTCTGCACAGCAGGCTTTTGCTTGCTCTGCGCACCAGCCTTCTTGGTAGACAGCGGATCAAATATCGGCGCTGGTTGCGAACCAGGACGACTACCGAACATGCCACTTCCGCCACTTCCCAGACCGGTGCCAGAAGACATGCCGTCGCTACCGCCACCATCATCACCTGTCCCGTCGTTAACGTAACCGATGCAACCTTCTGCGATGGGATCACTCTTGAGGGGCTCGATGAGAGGGAACTCGAGAGGATCAAAGCCATCAGCGTCAATGAAAGCATCTAGCGCGTTCTCAAAATGAACGTTCCAGGCAATACCGTAGCAGTCTCCCTCGATGCTTGTCTCAATCTCCCCGTCGTCGTTGAGCTCTGCGCTTGCGGAAAAGCCACCTTCAAGTACAACAGATGGCGTGTCCTTGATGCCAGCCTTGGCTTCGTAGAAGAGAAAAACATCGAGCGCGATGCCAACACTGATTGGTAGACCCAGAGACGCTGACATACTGAGCTCACCGGCGGCTTCGGTTCTGGGCTTAAAGACTGGGGTAAGGCCGTTGGAGTGGCTGTTGTCAGAGTCTAGCAAATCGATCAAGATGTCGACATTCTCCCACTCTACCGAAGAGCCAATGAGCAAGGTTCCAGTAGCTTCAATCTCCATCTTAGCCTCCACGCTAAGGCCGATGAAAGGGCCAACAGAAAGAACAACTGGAATGGAGAAGGCTGGAAGATCCAGTGTTACCAGGTCTGTCTCCCAGGACTTTTCATATTTGACAAAGGCTTTCAGTCCCAGGTTTAGGCCTGCTTTGAAGTTCATATTGAACTGAACTTGAGCCGTCTCGATTTCGAAAAAGCCCACATCAATGGCACCAGCCAAGGAGGCTGAGCCGCTGAAGCCGCATTCGACACAGTAAAGAGTCAAACCATAGGTCAACTCGCGCTCTGAGAGTGTTGAGTTTTCCATACGCTTATGATGGCCGTTGGGATCAGAAACTTCACCTTTAGCGTAGGAATCGTCTTCTTCTCCGCCTTCCTTGCCCCATGAGAACAGCTTTGCAGCATCATCCCAAGGCGCATCATCATCGGTACCGAGAAGGTCATCGTCGTTCAGATAACGCGACCAACTGATTGTCCACGGACCAAAGTCGCGCTTATCAAGGGCATGAGGCTCGAACATCTACAATGGTATGAGGTTAGCTATGCAAATCATGAGTATCGACTAATGGAGCAGACTTACAGCTCTTTTGTCAAGCCCGCGCCTCACGTTCAAGGTTCCCAGTGGGCCCCATGTCAGACTGAAGCGTTCGTGGACCTCGCGGTATTCAACAGTAGATCCCTTTGCCGTGAAGGTATTGGTGTCGTCGGCAAAGCTAACAGATTGGGAGAGGAAGAAGTCGTTGGCGTGATCATCACCACACCCATCCACAGACGAGATAAAGAGGATCTTCCCAGCACCCGTCCACTCCTTCTTGACATATTTGTAGGCAGCCTTGTTTGTTATGACACCACTCAGAGCACCCTTCACACAGGAGACGTCCGACACAAAGGCCGAGTGGTCAAGGGGGACGGTCGGGTACCGAAAGGTGAAGTTGGCTTGGGAAAATACACCATTATCACGCTTTCGCATTCTTTGCGAACCGGGCTCTGAGCCTGGCGAGCCTGCCCAGGCTAGTGTGACATTCTTTTCGAGGGCAAAGATTGAAAAGTCTTCTGTGTCAACGACGGGGGGTACTACAGGCTCAAGGGTTGTGTTGCTGGAAGGGATGGTTGTGGTGTTCTCTTCATCTCGGGAATGGAGAGGGGGAAGCTCGGAGCTGGGGCGAGCATGTGTATTGGTGATGAAAATTGTCGCTAGAATAAGCGACGTGATGTTATATAGCATCATGATGCTGAGCGTGTTCAATGCACCACGAAGCCAGTAAAGATGTATGAACAAATAGAAGAGGCTATGGGAATGCTGCCATAACACTCGATCAAATATGGAGCAGAGAACTTGGCCTAGAAAGCGAGAGGGTGCATCCACCTGATATGAGGCTTCGCAATGCCTACCATGTAGCAATTCAATCCTTTGTCGAGTAGCTTAGGTACTAGGTCACGATAAAGTCCATCTCGAGCTATTCCTAAAGCCCCAACATCTTCCGATCTCGACTCTTCCCTAGAATTGGCTGACTCCTCTAGACTAATCGTCGTCCGATCATCTTCATCGGCCACAGCCTCGGCGGCTTGCTGATAAAAGAGGTGGAATGGCCGCGCCATCCGTAGAGACTTGCCTAGCTAACATCTACAGGCACTCATCCGTGCTCGCAAACATCGCAACAACGAAGATTCTGACCTATCTAAAGCTAGTTTTGGAATGCTTCTTTTTGGCGTGCCAAACCTCGGCTTGCGAAATGACCAGTTGGAAACCTTTGTCCGGGATCAGCCGAACGCCGACTTGATTCACGATCTAGTGGTAAATAATGATTCAGAAGCCTCAGCATTCTTGAAGAGACAGGCCCGCGAGTTTTCCGAGGACTGCAAGTGTTATCACGCAGTGACCTTTTACGAGCGCAAGCACAGTCCATTGTTGAAGGTAAATTCACTCACTAGAGACGTGGGAGTACACACTAATCCTCGCCCTATAGAAGCAGGATGAGAAGTTGGTCAAGTCTGGTTCGTACTCTTTGTTGGTGACGGAGAAGTCAGCATCTAGTATAGGCTTGGTAGCTGTCGCCGAGGAAGACAAGGTACCCCTCAACACAGACCATTCTGGGCTCGTCAAGTATGAATCCAGGAGTCAGGACGACTATAACGAGCTCCAATGGGCTATGGTAGTTGACCCTGACGGCACTCACGAGTCACTCGACGAATACCAAAATTCGGATGAATTCATCGCCGATGACAAGATCGACATAAGAATCAACGCCCTCAGCTGCGGTCTCGCAGAGATCGTCCCATCCAACAATGCCCGCATCGTTCAGTTCATCCATCAGTCAGTCAAGGACTTTTGCGTCGAGGGTGGATTGAAAGCTCTGGACAATACCACGAAAGCAGCAAACCTGGAGATCCCCGCTGTCCATTGCCGCCTCTCCCGTTCCTGTATCCGCTACTTCAGAATGGTCGCACTATCTCAGTCAGGATCCCTTGACATGGAGGACAAGTCAAAATTCCCCTTCCTCCACTATGCCACAACGTCATGGGTGTCTCACGTGAAATTGGGCGATCCAGCCGAAGAGTCCCCGAACGATCTTATGCATCTGCTTGGATGGCCGACAGAGCTCCTGGTTGAATCATGGGTGCGGACATACAAGGCATTGGAGTATTACGCAGATGATTACGCGCTAACCGGAAGTAATCTTGTACACATCGGAGCGAGACACGGCTTGACGAAGCTGCTGTCATGTCTACTCCTCGACACGGGCAGAGTCGATATTGATGCAAGAGACACAGAGTATAGCCAGACGCCGCTATCGTGGGCCGCTAGAAATAGATATAAGGCTATAGTTAAGATACTTTTTAATACCGGTAAGGTCGATATCGATGTAAGAGATAAGAACGGCTAGACGCCGCTATCGTGGGCCGCCGAGAATAGATATAAGGCCATGGTTAAGATGCTTCTCGATACCGGCAAGGTTGATATCGATGTAAGAGACATAGAGTATGGCTAGACGCCGCTATCGTGGGCCGCTAGAAATAGACATGAGGCCGTGGTCAAGATGCTTCTTAATACTGGCGAGGCAGATGTGGATATAATAGATTTCTATGGTCTGACTGCATATCAGCTATCTGTCTTCAATCATCGTGAACAAGTTGAATATCAATTGGCGGCTTATGGGGCACGGGTATCTTCCGACTTTTACGGTCTGCAGTCCTTGTTTGCTGAACCTTGAAGCCGACGATAACCTAATTCATTACCTAGCATTGGCTGAGCACTGGAAGGTTTCTAATCTGCCCTTGGTTGAACCCATACCAAGTGCCTGCTGTTACACGTGCCTGCAGGATTTGCACTTCAGCCGAGGTACTTGGCCACCCAACCCTGATATTGGACACAGACACTTAACGTGGGGAGAATATTATGTCACCATTCATTCGATCCAACGACGATTTCTTTCTTCTCCACCAACATAGGACCTCTAAACTTAGATCACCTGGCTTTACCGCATGCCAATGATAATCAGCTGTCTCAGATAACCGCACGGAGTGTTCATCATTCTGGAAGGGTTGTAAGCATCGATAGTGTATAGATTGTTAAAGATGGGATAAAGATGCTTTGGCTACCACTGGGCTATCAAACGAGGGACCTCAGTATTCCTGGATTGACAGTCGCTTTCAGCTGCGGTTTAGGTCGTGTACTGGTGATGAAGTTCTCTTGGAACGGAGAGATATAATTTTCTCTGCCTACATGCGGCTCCTTTTCGGTTCTTAGGAGCGGTCGACCTAGGCTAGCTTCATTTCTTCCTCTTTCATGTTTTTTTCACTTTGATCTCAGGGTCGTAAGGACCGGATAAAGATAGAATTGGAAGGGACTAAGATGTTCTTGCCTTCTATGGCCTTCTAGACCAAACAGAAACTGTCTAGCATCGGGAATCGCAACGTGCACGCATATCGCCACGAACATGCAGGAAATAAAGGTATTGCAGCACTCCCTAGCTCGTTTAACACACATTCCATCGCTCAGAACAGCATTATGATATCAAGCCCTCCCACGATCCTTGAGCTTCGTACAGTAGTGCACTTGCAGGCCCGAGCCGCCTCGTTTGGGAAAACGATGAGCAAAACGCCGACGAATCTCCACCCACCCAAGCTGCTCCTCTTCCTTCAGTTGTCTAAGGAAGTTATCCTCTTCATCTGAATACTTTGCCCCTCTTACAGGAGCTCGCTTGGTTCTTCTTTTCACTGTGACCGAGCGGGTCGAATCTTGACTCACACCGGCGGCCTGCGGATGAGTTGCGCAAAAAGGCCACTCAAACTGGAACTGAAACATAGTGTTGTCATTCTCGGTAATACGTTTCATCGAAATATTCTCGAGCTGCCATTCCTGAAACTCAGCAAGAAACGCACTAGCATCAGAGGTAATAGATCTTGCATGCGATGATGCTCGACTGGACAAGCCGAGTGCCGACGTGTCACGCTTCCCCAGTGAGTGTGCAACAGCTCTTATGGATCGCTTCCTTCGTCGAGAATCCCGAGCACTGGTAGGGGTAACACGAACCGAGCTGTAAAGAAGGTCCAGATGCCTTCCGACGTTTGTGACAATGCTGTTCATCGTCGGAGCCGCCTCCAGAACCATGTACCTGATTTGGTGAAGGGCAACAGTCCTCGTCACGCGCGCATTCTGGTATATCGAGGTCGTCCTCACTGCCAGAGCCTTCAGCCTCTACGTCTCTGTCCTTATCTTGCACTATTTCATGTGCATGTGAGAACCTACGACGAGAACAGCGTCGGGGCGGCAACTCCTGAGATGGGGGTCGGGCTCCAAATGGCGATTTGGGTTCAGCCTCTGACTCGGACTCAGCGTCGCTGGATTCATAGCTGGTGTGGCCGTTATCTTGCTCGCGTTGATATTCGGGTGATAGGCTTTTCGCGGGGGATGGAGTGTGGGCCCTAGAAGTGGCATCACCGCGCGATGTGCTCGCACACTCTTTGCTATCGTACAACGGCGTGTGAGTCAGATCTCTAGGATCTGTAGTGAGATGACTGTACGCATGCATCAAAGGGGACGTGAGAGTACTCTGTGCATCATCACTGGAATCTTCGTCAGAGAGAGCATCGACCATCATGAAGCCCGGCTCGCTTGTGGCTCCGGTGACAAGCCGTTGTTCGTCTGACACGCTCGGATACTGCTGACTCCCAGGGCTAGGATGGGTAACGTCAAAACTGGCATCCGTACATGCCGTCGCATCTCCAGTGGACATGCGATTCGTGTGATAAGGAGATTGTTGATCCGGCACAGAATCAGCAAGGGGGCCCATATGTGAGTTGTGTGTCCAATCTGGGTCTCCCTTTCCTAGAGCAGGAGATACTGCTGGCGTAGTGTCCACAGCGATGGCGGTCTCCGACTCAATTGGATTGTGTTTGGTACTCATGCTATCTATGAACAGGCCGTTAGAGCTTACGACAGAAGGATGATAATGCTAGAAAACTTACCCAAATGCTCTGCGATGCTGGTCGTAAGTGTTGTGCATGATTGTGAGTCGTCGAGATCTTGACCCTCATCGTCACCTTCATCTTCCGTATCAAAATCGTCGGAAGAAATCCAAATAGCATCGCCCTTGGATTTTTAATCAGCCGATAAGAGTACCTCTTTGTCGCTTAAGGATACAGCGACTGCTCGAGAAGCAGGGGGAGTGAAGCTCTGCAGCGGCGTCTGGTGCCCAGAATCAGAGGTTGTTGAAATCATGTTTGAGTTGTCGTGTGTTTGGAAATCAAGCGATAAGGCGGTTGCTCGGACAGGATGGTGAAGCTGAAAATGGGCGGGAGTTGTCCAGCTTATATGTTCGCAGCTGAACCACACGAGTCCAATTGTCCGAAGGAGACCAGCCCGGTGTGTTACTGCCGTTTCCCCTTTTCTCTAAGTCCAAGTTGAGTCAAATGAAGGCAGGCACGTAACCACTTCTCCTTTGTACCAATCATTCCACAGCCGGGCCACACCAATGTAGCTGTGCAGATGATTCCCTCCTCGCCTCACCTTCCCGCACATCATCAGGGATCCACGTCACTCGATGGCAAGGCAGGGTCCTCGAGATGCCATATGAGGCAGGTCTTGGTGGCTGTTGGGCTGTTCACACAAAATGCGTGATCTTCAGTTGGTCAGACAGCATCGGAAATGGGAGTTTCCCGCAGTATTAGCTCCTCTGTCTGACCGTGATGAAGCTCGACGCTTCGCCCGCACATTTTGATCGTCATAACTAGGAACCTTTTGAGCCATTCAGAAAACTCGAGATGCCGTCAAAAACGTCTCATAACCCCGCAACAGCGAGACTAACACAGGTCGCATGCGTGCAACACCAACAGCTCGCCGTAGTGCGCGCGTCCCTCTCCTCCTTCTCACCCAATCATCCCTTTCGGCATGGTGACTTGCCCCGTTTTTGAAGCGTCTAAGCCGCCCCGATCTGCACGGAAACGAGTGAGCCGAGGACTAACAGGAAGTAATCGAGGAACTTCTGCCCAAGCGGCGGGCAGTCTTGGCAACCCCTGAACAGGGAATTGGTGACTCAGTCCCTGTCGAGCGACCCGTGATCAAATGATTCGCCCTCTCTACCCGCTAGAAGAACTAATCGGGTAACAAGTTTGTGCCAGAGGCCTCTGGAGCCACTCGTATCAGGTTCAGGAGGCGAGTCCGAGATGGCACCATCCTCCATCATGCAGCAGGGGGCATTGATAAGCCGCTGCGGCATTTCTGCCATTGGATGGGCGTTGGCTGGCGGCCTCACAAGAGAAAACGTTGCCGTGAGATGCTCTGCTACTGCCTGAGAAGCATCACACCACTGTGAGGCAGCCCAACCGGGGGAACTCTCTCTAGACTGTTGGCGTTGTTAGACTCTGGGAAGAGGACGGGCAAGGAAGCCATACGAGACAAACCGTAGAGTCAGTAGTAATATCAGAGGGCAGAATGGAAAACGAATACTAGAACATGTCTCATTCCCTCCACAATCAGGCGTTGGAGGTGATGCAAGCGACGCGAGAGAAGTGCGTTCCAAATCAGAACGATGACGTGGCAGGATGGGCGAAGAGAGCTAGGCTGAAGACAACGATGCTTGCAAAGAAAGGGAGACCAACAGATGCAAATGGACAGAGCATGGGAAGAAGCAGAAGTCAAAGATACATGTTGGTAGGGTCGGAGGAGGGGCTTGTCTTATATAGAGAGTCACGTGATGTGCGGTCGGGCGTGTGCGCCTCTTGCCTGTTTGGGCGGTGCGCCTGAACCGGAGACAGCAGTAGCGTGTCCGCGTTTACGAAATGTTGGATGAAGGCAGGTCATTGTCCTCTTCATTCAATCCCAAAGATTGAGTCAAGTCTCCGATGCTTCGTCGCTCAACACAGGACAGTGCCCGTGATATGACTGTGAAAACGTTGTAATCTTCAGCACCGTTGCAGGATTCGGGTACCGATCAATATATGACCACAGCCAAGTCAGAACCTATAGGCCCACCCGTTCGTTTTATAAAACCACTACTGGCAACTAAGAATGGTAAGCCTACTAATTGATATATAAATTCTCCAGAGAAGACTGAAGAGGCTCGCGAACCGGCTTATGGAGTCAGACTAGACTTTTCACGATGGATAAACATATGCTGCCTTACCTCCCTTCCAATGGTATAATTGCCGACCGACACAAACCTAATTGCGCCTGAATAAATGGCCTGATCTGTCCCTTAGCTTCGCAATCACTGAGTGTTAGGCCGTACTAACAGGCAGACTTCTCGGTGGCACCGAAAGGCTGCCTGCTGATTCCAGCAGATCTTACAGAAATAGCTTATCTTTCATGGTAATTGTGACGTGTCTCCTGAATCAAGGAGCACGCAATGCGGAAAGGTTTCCCGGATGCATAGTTTTGGGCAATCTCAGAAAAGTTGTCATACACCACCAAACCGCAAATAGAGCGTGAGGGTCACCCAAGTACTCCGACCGGCAGGGAAGGTCGAGGCACCGTATCACAAAAAGAAAACTTGTGCCCGTGGCCCAAAGAAAGTCACGATATACTGGATCTCGAGAGCGTACTTCTTCAACTTGATTATCAGTTTTTTATTAACCGCACATACCGGTAGACTACAGAGCCAATAAACACTTAGGGTTCTACAATGCAAGTTAAGACTTGACAGAAAGAGAGGATATGCCGCCAGTATCATTTGAGCGCGGCTATGCAGATTCAGTACGTAGACGAGGCTACCTTGGTGTGGTAGGTGGGGCTGTTCTAATTTTGTCAACTACCAGGGGGCCGGAAAACAACACGAGAACGTCTGCTCAGCCGAGGCTCAGGGCAGACTCAGGGAAGGCTCAGGTTAAAGCAGCGACTACTCAGGATGGTGGGCGAGAAAGGAAATGCTGCAAGTCGATATTCACATTACGTATTAGGCTGTATCACAGTCTGGATGAACGATGGTCTTAATTTGAACTCACCACTGAGGACGAGGGTTTGGGTCCAGGTGACCCTCAGATCATGAAAATCGGCTGATCAGGCCTCTCAGTTTTCGGGCACGTAACCATGGAAAGCTGTGGCCCTGGTTACCAGGTGTCATCTGTAGATGCTTTAAACAGTTTAATATTCGACCATTTTGACTTTCGCGGAACTCACATTCCGAATATAGGCAAGGGCTTGGTTGATAAGCTCCCAGTATCTTTTTACTCAAGCAATTACCGTGTTTAGACGGCAAATGTTACTTTCTCAAAGAGGCGAGATGGCGAGATGTCACGGATGCTGGCCCTGGGCGACCAAGATACTGTTGTGGGACGTCTGAGCAACAAGTCATATCCAATAAAACGCGCCCAGGTGTAATTCTTATCTAAACAGCCGAAGTGAGAGGGTCTTATCAATTTGAGAATGAGTTCTGGTCTCTTGCATCGGTTTCTTTGCCCAGTCGATCCTGTGAAACAGATGAATCATCGTTTTTTTTTCCTGCTTTGGATATCCTCGGGGAAAACTTGTGACACTGCATGATATTTGACTGCTGCGATCCCCAGATCACATGGTTTACTAACCTAGGTTCGCTTGACGGCACTCGGACGCTCGCAGAAATTTGACAATGTCACTCCTCAGCCGATGCACGGACAAGCTTCTGTCGGGGAGAAATGCTGATGGCTCCTGATATGTGAGCCGTGCCCTCCGCCCGTTCTTGAGGTGCCATGCAAGGACATGTCAACTAAGGCGAAGGTTACGGAAGACAAGCCTCTGCTGATTCCCGCCTGAGACAGCTACACCCACTCGTAGCTTTTGATGCATGCTTGACAAGGGGTCACGACGGCCGTGATGTTTTTGAGTTTGGCCACACCGCAAAGTCATGCCACTGGAATACGGTTTCTATCCGCGGGCCGAACTTTGGTGTCTAGCGTCGAACGATGTTGTTCCTGAGGTCTAGGTTATTTTTATCAAGTCGTTTTTGAGGCTGGTGTGAGCATGTTTCTTGCGCACTTGGATCATTGTCTATGTCCCAATGTTCAGTTAATATTTCCATTGTAGCAGCGAATATACCTTGAGCAATATCAGCTTTATAACAATCGATTATTCATTCACTGTTCGTTCTGTAGTTTGCTTTCGTCAAGATGCCCGAGACTGCGACTTGTTTCACACAAGCCTACCCTACAGCACCTCAGCCAGGCCTCCCACCTCAACACATTCAGACGGGTTTCATTACACGTCACAGCCCACGTTGCTGCAACTATCCGAGTCAAATAACCCTCCATGTCCCAACGGAGCGGGCGCGCTCTGGACTGGTCGTGGTGGTTCGACGCTCTGACCATGATCAGTCTTTGGCGTTGGGGGAAGCGAATTGGTGACAGTTCGGCCCAAACTTTAGCGTTTAATAGGCTGTCGTCCGAGCGCCAAACGGGGGTAAGAAAACGGCTTTTCTTCTGTCTGGTTTGGTCCATCTGCAGATAGTGCAGATCATGATCTGCTTCATGTTCTGCTGCATTCTTTGAAAGTTTAATTGCTGTGCCGCCCCTGTTGCCCATGGACCAAAAGCAAGCAATAATTGCGCCTCTTGCCGGGATTTGCGACGCAGTGTTGTAATCATGGGCTGTCCTTCAAGGGACTTGTAGGTGGTCTCCAATCTCAGGCTTCTGGTGACATTAGTAGGATTAAGTTTTCCTGGCAATGGCGGCTAACCACCTGGTCAAGAGAGAGCTGGGAATGGCTGATTCCCGTGGTGATGAGCCCGCCACATGGGACTCTTTAAATTACACGGGATCTTTTGGCACGAGTGGCGCATGTCATACTCGGTGCCGGCTTCGCTCACTTACTCCGAGTCTGCATACAAGGTGCGACGGAAGAATGAAGCAGCCATTGAATGAGATGTGACCTGAGACTCGCACAGATGGAAACCTGACAGGGCAACTCCTTGTTGTCTTTGCTTTTGTTTCTCAGATGCTGAAAGCAAACTTTTCCATGTTTGATTAACCGGCGCCAGGGTCGTTGGCGCGAACCAAGAATCCTTGGGGGCATTCCAGCCATGAGCTTGCTTGTCTTTGCCTCGTGCGCCCCAACAGCACTGCAAGGTAGGGCATGCAAGTCTCGGCTGGCAACGTGATGATGGATCATTTTAGATGGGCAAAGACATGCTGTATCAGAGAGGCACAGCAGTATCAGAGAGGCACAGCATCGTCATATGTCACCCTTGTAAACTCACAGCCTCGTCGTTCGCAGCTCCCTTGCATCAGGCCTGGACGATATGTAGGGAGACTGAGCACATCCTGGAAACCTGGCTCGCGGCGTCGGCGCGGAAAAAGGAATGTTGGATGTTCCTCTACAGGTGGGCTCGTTACCTTGATGACCAGGGAGGGAGTACGCCTCGTGACAGCTGCGCAAACCACCTAATCTGCCATTTCCAAGCCTGGGGAACAATAGCAATCCCATTCAATGGGTAAACAATGGGGACTCGAACCACTCGACGGGGCCACCGAAAAGTAAAATGTGGTACGTCAAAGGACGGGAGTTTTGTGGCATGGCCCATGGTCCCGGTTCTTCGGAACCTTGGGGAACCAAGGAATGCACTGACAGATGTGATTGATCATTAAAAGGGATCGAAAAAAGTAATCCAAGACGGGATATGATAGCTCTTGTGGCCACAAGCTGCCGTGAGCTTGTCAAGTACCCGCCACAGCCGTCGCGTTTCTTACAGGTCCTTTTATGCATCACGATTGGCATCTCGTGGTGGACAGCGGGTAGCGGACGGGACGTCAGTGAGTGCAAGGGGGCACCATCAGGCCCAAAGACCACAGAGTACCTTGCCCCTTTTCTGCGCTATGTCCCCCGAGTGGCCCAGCTAGACCCAACTTCTAGATAGCTTGAAGCCACGCGCGATGCTTGATCCGGAGAGAGTTGGAGAAGTCGGGCGACGAGTCTTGGTCTCGGGCTTATTGTTTGCACCAGAGCCTGTATTGTCCAGACCTCGCTCACGGAACGCGCTTTGGCCCTTGCATAACCCATGTACCCGCCGCATTTCTCCACGTGGCAGTAGCATCATAGCCGAAAATCATCGACGCTCTGGATAAGGCTATTGCTAGGACCGTGGACTCGGCCAGACCCTCCGGGAGGCGAAATCGGTGGTGAATCCCACCGTCGGGGCAGATTACGAAACCGTGTTTGCCGTATGCCATGTGAGTGAATGGCTTCAGGTTTAGCTAATATCGTGCGCTTCACCCCCCATGCAAGCACAGCGTGGCTCAGGTGGCTACCGAGTTTCCAATTGATTGACAATTACGGGTGCACGGATTCTTCACGAGGCAAGAAATTGAAACAAGACGCACAAAAGCACGCGGCTGTACAATGATGCAGGACATGAAACATCAGCGCACTGCATCTGTAGGGGGGTCGCCAACATCAACATGGCCCAGCAGAAGCAGCAGGAGCAGCAGCTTTCTCCAGAGCAAGAGTCCACCCGGCGCAAGGGTAATACCGCTGAGGCCTTTTCCCTCTGCTAGCCCAGCCCTTGTGCCCTTTTAGTTCTGGCGTCAGGAACGCCTGGGATTCCCGGTGTCAGGCTGCTTCTCTCAACCGTCGTCCCAAGGACCCCGGGATTCCAATTGATTGGGAAAAAAGCACTGTCAATGTCCTGGAGCTTGTGTCCGCCGCCTGGCTGGCTCCCTGGCTTGCGGTGGGTAATCTGGGCCGTAGGGCGTGCGTCCAGTAGTCGAGCGCTACTGTAGAGGTCTGACCGTGAGAGTGATGGATAGAGTAGAGGGGTTGGTTGATGCAAATATTCCGATATGGGCTAGCAAAGTCCAGATCCCCCCCAGTGAATCCGTAGGACAGAGGAGGAGATTTCCCCGGCTCCTCGACGCACTACCGGCAAAGATCCCGATCTGGACCAGTCTATTCGTCACTTTGCTGTGCCGTGGCAGCACGTCCAGCCAGCCATGGAGCAGCAGCTGAGAGGATGCTGTACCTAGCTAGCTAAGCTACGGGCTGGTCAACATACGACATGCTATCCCAGTCTGTCTGTGGTTGCAATCTGTGATTCCCGCTGTCGTACATTGACACACCCACACGAGAACGGGTAAAGCCTTGCATCCCCCCGCGGGCTTGGGCTTTGGCTGGCTCTGGGCTGAATGCGTCGTGCCTCGTTGCCTTGTCCCCCCTCTAGCGCAGCACCCCTTTGGCGCACGACCCGTCTGCACAGGCAGATTTGAAGCCCTCGTCGGTCCTGTCGCGCTTTGATTTTGAGGGATGTCGATTTACAGGTGCTGTAGATCAACGTCTGGCACAGGCGGCAAAGAGGTCCGTCCGTTCGCTTCGCTTCGGTGGGCGATGAGCATCGGGTCCACGATACACGAAGGCGCTACGCAGCTCTGATGATGATTTCAAGGGGCATGCCCTCGTCAAAGCGCGCGATCTAGCAGGGTCTCCCCTTCCATCCAGAGGACGATCGATGAATCGAGTGGGCCCCTGATCTTGGGGCGTTAGTGTGACTGGGCTAACGCCGTACAATCCGGCAGATCCGTAGCGCGCCCGACGACGACAGATGCCAATCCCCATCCGTCAGAGCGCGCAACGCAACGCAATGGATGCTATGCCTCGCAGGGAACTCCAAGCCAGCCAGGTACAGGCAGGTCGTGGTCACATTTGTTGGAAACCCGCGAGAGGGCGCAGATATGCGTGGGCCTGGGCCAAACCTGGGCTTGGGCCTCGACGGTCGCGCCATAAAGCCAGTTGCTCCCGCATTTGCATTCCCTCTAAAGAGAGGGCCTTGTCCGTACATTCGAGCACTCACTTTCAATAATGAGTACACAGCAACTTATCGTGGGTACTGCAGAGCGACACCAAGAGAGACTTGACAAGGAATACTCCTTCATCGAAGCCCTATCTCTTGGTCCACGGGAGTCTTTTTCCTTGGTATCCAAAGAAGCGCTTGGTCTCCCATCCTCTCCCAGTACCCCGTCTCTGCCCATCGCGACGCCAATCTCCCCCCCTCGTCCGAGGACTCCTCCACAGTACCATCTTCACCCGAGGACGCCTACTACTACCCAGTTCCAGTCCCAGTCCCAGCCTCGCTCTCACACCCAGTCCCCCCAGCATCTTCACTCGAGCCCGGCACCTCGACCTCTGGCTACCAAGAGGAGCAACATCATGGCCAACTCCACCAAAGCCCAGGCGCAATGCCTCGAGCTCTGTCACAAGACGACGGCTCTCGGCGATCGCATCTCGGTCCGCATGCTCGAGTACCTCACAATGGTCACCAAGCAGCCTCACGGCCTTGATGTCCTGGCCCACGATTTCCTTGACACGTGCGAGATCCTGTTCTCCATCGAGGCGGGCCTTGGTGAATGCATCCGCAATGCCCAGACCTTCCCCGCCGACGTCATCTCGGAGCTCAGCAAGAAGTTCCGCGTCACCCAGGCCGACTTCCAGCTGCTGGACCAGATGCTGGCCCGGTTCCTCGAGAACGAGCGCAAGGGCGCCATGGGTCGCATGCGCCGCGGATGGGGAAGGATCTTTGGCGACAACGACATCGACAAGATGATCACTGCCCTTGGCCGCACCCGCGAGAGCCTCCGCATGAGCGCCCTCATGTTCCAATGGAGCCTCGGAAACGAGAAGATCGAGAACGAGCTCGGAATCGGCTACACCGGCCTGGCCGCTGCCCTCGATCGCATGGACACCCGAGCTGGCGTGGCACGATCAAAGAACGGCGAGAGCCATCATGGATCCCACTACAGGCCTTCGTCGGCATCTCAGCATCGCGGCGTTGAAGGCCACAGCCACCACTCGTCCAGCCAGCAACAGCCCCCTCTGCCTCCTCTCCCATGGACTGAGCGCTCGTCTTCCATGACCCAGGAGCCTCTCGGTCCTGTCAGCCCTGGCATGCCCCTTGACCTGCGACAGTACGGTGCCCCCAACAACCACACAGCCAGCTCGGTAAGCTCCAACGAGCGATACCACTCTGGAACCACGGCCACGTTCGATCGAATGAGCACCTTTGACGAGTCTCACGAGACCCGTTCCCACCATACCACCGTGTCAGATAGTGACGCCAATCTCGAGGAGCTTGCCGGCATTGACCTGAACGCTAACAAGGTCGTCAAGCTCAAGGCTGATCCCTTCAGCATGCCCCGTTGGAACCCCCGAAACACTGCCGGCGCTGATGCCGCCAACCTCAAGACTGCCCTCATCACTGCTGTCCGTGGCAAGAACCACAAGCTCATCGAGCAGCTGCTGGACCGTGGCGTCTCGCCCAACACTGGCCCTGAGCACCTTGCGCTCAAGGAAGCTGTCCTCAACAGCGACGCTGAAGCTGTCCGCTTGCTTCTGCTCTTCGGCGCCGACCCCAACGGCACCGACCGCGATGGTGTAACACCTCTCTTCGCCGCCGTCGAGAAGTCCTTCCTCGCCGGCGCTGTCCCTCTCCTCAAGTATGGCGCTGACCCCAACTTCACTCGTGGCCCTGAAAATGAGACGGCCCTCGCTGCGGCTTGCATCGCCAACAAGGTCAACTTTGCCCATCTGCTGCTCATCTACGGCGGCAACCCGACCCAGCTGACGGCCACTGGCGAGACCCTGCTCAGCAGCGCAATCAACAAGAAGACGCCCAAGAAATTTATCGACCTCATTCTCGACTACGGCGCCGACCCTGATGGCAAGAGCCGAGAGGGAAAGACTGCGCTCTTTGAGGCTATCCAGAACTCCAGAGTCGACATTGTCAGCAGTCTCCTTGACCATGGCGCCAACCCCAACCTGCCAGGTCCCAAGCACATGCTCTGGCCTGCCACCTACCAGACCGCCTGTCTGCAGGTTCTCCTCGCCCATGGTGCCGACTCCAAGAAGTGCCCTGGCATCATGGAGCTTGCCGTCAGTGTCAACAACATCGAGTCGGTGAGGGTCCTGCTCAAGGCTGGCGTGGATCCCAACGTCAAAAAGGACGGCGTGTATACACCGCTGTGCACGTCGATCCGTGACAACCGAAACGACATCTTCCAGCTGCTCCTGAGCAACAAGGCTGACCCCAACGTGCCGGCTAGCGAATACCCTGCTTTCAAGTGTATCACGCATAACCGTCTGAAGTTCCTGCCGCCGCTTGTTGAGGCTGGTGCCAACCTCTCTTCGCCCAAGGGCATCGTGGAGACGGCCGTTAGCGTCAACAACATGGAGGCTCTGCAGTGGTTGTTGGATCACGGCATGAACCCCAACGAGAAGAGCCCCAAGGGCCACTCGCCTTTGACAACTGCCATTCGCGAGAACCGCGTCGAGATGATCGACCTCTTGTTGTCTCGCAACGCAGACCCCAACGTCCGAGGCCAAGACTGGCCTGTGTGCATGGCTGTCCGCAACCCTCCCATCCTCGAGCGCATCCTCACGGTGCTCGTCGAGCCCCGGGCGTTCAAGGGAGTCATGGAGATGGCTGTCGTGGCCAACCAGCTCGAGTCAGTCAAGCTGCTGCTCGCTGCCGGCGTCTCGGTCGAAGACAAGAACGGCGGTGTCTTTTCTCCCTTGACCTCTGCTATCCGCGAGGACCGCAAGGATATTGTCTGGTACCTCATCAACGAGGGTGGCGCCGACATCAACGCGCCGGGCGAGCATCTTCCTGTCGTCAAGGCTCTCCGAAGGTACCGTGGCGATGGAGAGATCCTCGAGTTCCTGCTCGAGCACGGAGCGGACCCCAACAAGGTCTACCGAGGCTGGAGCGGAGTTATGCAGGCTGTTGAGAACGGTGATGAGCAGATCCTCCGCCTGCTCGGCGAGAAGGCTGGCTTTGACCTTGACGTCCAGGATGAGCTTGGCCGGACTGTGTCCGAGATCGCCGCCTCAAGAGGATGGAGCGAGGCTGTCGATATCTTGATGGAATACGCCCGGAAGCCTGAGAAGCCTCACTAGATCTGATTTTTGTTTTGTTCCTTTTTCTTTTGTACGATGACGAACGGTTTGGGTAATTATGCCATGGCTTTGAGGGTGGGAATTTCGGAGTCTGAGAAATTGTTTTGCGAGCACCTGGGAAGCTGGTTTTAGGTCTCTACTTATATCCTCTGTTCAGACACAGACCTTTTCTTTGTATATCCCCTGTTCACATAGTAGTACCCCTTGTATCGTTAGATGGCCGCAGAGAAGTCAATTTTCCTTATTTTACTTTAATTCATCTACCATGAGCTGCCTGTCGTGTGGTGAATATAGCATACGTGACCGAGTCTTTCAAAATCTCTACAGCTTGTTTCCCATATTTACATGAACCGCCTTGATCTGAGTATAGGCTTCCAGACCTGCCTCGCCAAGCTCCCTGCCAATACCGCTCTGCTTGACGCCTCCAAACGGTACGCGAGGATCGCAGTCTTGGCTGCTGTTGATCCAAACCATGCCGGCCTCGATTTCCGCCGCAACTCGATGGGCCTTTTCCAAGTTGGTTGTGAAAGCAGCCGCACCAAGTCCGTATGTGGTATCATTGGCGAGCGCAATAGCCTCCTCCTCGGTCTTGAATGTGCAGATGACAACGACAGGACCAAAGATCTCCTCACGATACACCCTCATTGAGGGCTTAACATCGGTAAAGACTGTCGGGGCAATATAGAACCCCTTGCCGGAGTCGCCAACCTTGAGTGGATGGCCTCCAGCGGCAACGACAGCTCCTTCATTCTTCCCGATATCGATGTATTCCAGAACTCTGTCGTACTGGACCTTTGACACTTGAGGTCCCTGGTATGTGTCCTTGTCCCATTGGTTTCCAACCCGGCTGGTGACCTTGAGGGTGTCGACAAATTTCTTAATGAACTCATCGTAAACGGTGTCTTGAACCAGGATCCGGGATGTAGCAGTGCAGATTTGTCCTTGGTTGGACATGATACCAAAGTGTGACCACTTGACTGCTTGATCGAGATCTGCATCATCAAAGACCAGCAAAGGTGACTTGCCGCCAGTCTCAAGGGTGATGTTCTTTAGTGTCTTGGCTGCGATGCCCATGATGCTGGCAGCTGTCGCCGTCGACCCTGTGAAGGCAATCTTGTCCACCAGAGGATGTTGCACCAAGGCTGCTCCCGTCTCTTTGCCGAGCCCGTTGACGATATTAACCACGCCTGGCGGAAAGCCTGCCTCTTTGATAAGCTCTGCAAAGACGAGGATACTCAAGGGCGTTTGTTCGGCAGGCTTGAGAACAACAGTGTTGCCACAAGCAAGAGCAGGACCAAGCTTCCAGGTAGCCATGGAGAGGGGGTAGTTCCAGGGAATGATCTGCGCAACAACTCCAATAGGTTGACGGATAGTGTATGCAAACTTCTGAGGCGTTGTGTTGATAGTCTGTCCGAAAGTCTTGTCGGCCCAGCCCGCGTAGTAACGGATGACGCCAACGGCCTCGACGAGATCGTTTTCCAGAGTCTCGGCATAAGTCTTACCGTTGTCCCAAGCATCAATGGTAGCAAAGAGCTCCTTCTTGGCTTCCATAAGGTCGGCAAGACGGTTCATAAGCTGCCCGCGGTCTGAGGCAGGAAGTTGTTTCCATGACTTGTGACGTAGTGCCGCCCGAGCTGTCTTAACGGCCTTGTCAACATCCTCGGCATCTGCAGCCTGCACAGTGGTGATGGTTTCTTCAGTTCTTCAACGTGTCAGTATATGTTGAATAAGATTTGGTGGTGATGGAGTCTTACGCGGGGTCAATGGAAGTGAGTGTTTGGCCGCTGGAGGAAGCAACAAACTCATTCCCAATGAACAAACCGGTTGGTTGTGTCCACTTTACTCCATTGGGGGCTTCCAGATTGACAGAGAGGGGTGCCATTGTGGTATCAGGGTATAGCAATTAGAGCTAGACGTAACCAGGGTCTGAGTTGGCGAAGCTGGTTTATTGTAGTCTCGAGATTCAGGTCGGGAAGGATATGGAGGATGACAAATGACTCCTCTTTGCTCGCTTCCTAACAGCGGGTAAACTTTCTCCTTTGAGCAACCTCGCACAGGTGATCGAGAACGCCAGATAAGCCAGCAAGAGGCCGAAAACCCCGCTCGATACGCTCCCCACAGAGGGGTAGGATGACGTGTTTGAGAGGGTGATGATGAGCCTGCAAGTCAAGACTGGGCCATTGATGAATGCCCTTGTGATCAAATATAGTTGTGATATCGCGGGAGACTGTGCGTTTACCTGCTTATCGCTGGGATTCATTGTTCGGGCCGAACAATGTTCGGCCACTATGTCGATACAAGAGTGCACTAACGAATGCGCGGAAATATGCCTGTTTGGCTAGCTGGACTTTGAGGCGGGGAAACCGAGACATGAATGAAGAGCCGAGTGTTTCCGTCGTCTGCTAGGAGATTGACTTGGAGATTTTGCTGACTGCTTTGTGAAAAGCTGTTTACAAAGTTATATAGACTTGAGGCTATATATGATGAGATCCTTTTATCACATAGCGGTTTCAGTCGTTTATCATTGCTTGGTACGACGTCTTCCCACATCTTACAAGTGAATCGCCAATAGCCATTGTACCATGCACTCGGTGAAAACATCTAGGTCAGATATAGAGCTTTACTACCTACTTGCACGAGTCTATATTTCGTATATTTACTAAGGAATTGTTCATTTTATTACATTACTTGTGAAGGTTATTAAGAATAGTAACTGGTAAGAAATCGTTCTCTGACCGATGAATAAGCACGCCTTTCAACCATGGCATAGACTGTACAAGAGTTTAGATAATGACAGGATAGAGCGGTACGAAGGCTATAAAGCTCTGTAAGTCGTCTGCTACTTCAGTCTTCTTTATGGGTACTATAGAGTTTATGGTATAGTCAAGTTAATTACCAAGACTCCCAACCTAGCTCCAGAGCATTACCTATGGCTTCATTAGCCTCTTTCTCTCGGTGTCTTTCGAGTACCTCGCCTCTTACTTTCATAATTTGAATAGAGAGGGTGTTTCATCGGGTCAAATTTGCGGTCCTTGACCTCTCTCCATTCCAGGGGATGAGCCAAACCTGACAAGGTAGTTTATCAGTCCCACCCCAGCACTTGATATTTACGGGTGTATATGTCAAAACCAGCCACTGTAGTTGATGAATTTGCAATCGCGATCGTTTCTTGGCCAGACCAAGCCAGTAAGTTCATTCTCCGCAGTGGCGTCTTGCTAAAGAGCGGACTCTTGTTCTTGGGTTGAACCATCCTCCACTCAATCGCCCCTTTCCCGCTTTCTGAGGTTCGCGCCTCTTTTTACCTTGTATACTTGGCGCCAGATGGTGCCTCGAGCTTCAATTTCCCCATGGGGTGCGCGTGGCTTTCTTCAGCCACAGCGCCTGGAAGGACGAAGAACCCATACCTAATGCTGCCGCCTCTGCCCAGGCTTTGACCATTCTCAAGACCACTGTGAAACGCACAGCCGTCAAAGTCATGTGGTTGATCGAGATGAACCATGTGCAAGGCCCAGGAGGCGAGGGGAGGTAAGGCATGCGTAACCCCCAGGCTCTCCCATGATGTTAGGGCTGGTTTTCTGGGGTATCCTTTATTAACAGAGCCAACATTGGCTTTTTCAAAGTCGCAAGAATGAACGACGATCTAGATCCCGGAGTAGAATAAGTTTTGAACGGAACCACTGCGCCATAAGGCAAAAGTGCAAGGACCCTTACACCTGTGCATGCACAGGCAGGGCTTATAACCAGTTCAACATAAGTTAACTTGGATTCATTATTAGACTTATAGTATGTATGCCGTTGGTCTCGATCCCAAGCAAACAGATGTCCTCCCTGCTCAAGCCATCAAGGCACTCAGCTCGCCAAGAAGCACCCTCATAATCGCGTATACAGAGACACAACTCGACTCATGGCGTTTGCAAAGGCCAGTGATGGATGAGTCGTTGCCCTCTAGCTCGAAGCGGAGAGTCCGATAACCACTGGACCCACTTGTTCCCGCGGAGACATTCCTCTTTCACTTCCCCTCTGAATACAATCGTACAGAAGACCTCAGTTTGCTCGCCCGGATAGAGTCGCTCTTTCATCTGCCATCAACAGACTATTTTCGTAATTATTGCTCTTCCGCCTGATCTCCACTTGCCTATCTGGAGCTCTTCTTCCGCTGTGACCTGCCTCCCAGATGCCCAAGTCAAACGGCACCAAGGTTGAGCGTACGCGGACATTTACTGGATGTCGGACTTGCAGAAGCCGACATGCAAAGTGCGACGAGGCTCGGCCCAAATGCGGTACCTGTCAGAGGCTCGGGCTCACTTGCGGGGGGTACGGAGCCCGGCTCTTCTGGATCACCGATGATTCCACCATCCGGCCGGATCTCAGCGCGTCGCACCGGGGAGCCGAGTACCGCTATCCACTCTTCTCCGGTGAGTTCGCCGGCTCCGAATAACGCCGTCTCGGCCTCGCCCCGGACAGGATGTACCTGACTCTTTTTAGAACAGGATCGCCGCTTGATGAGTGCCGAGCTGTTAGATAGCTTGGGCAAGCAGTCAGCCGTCAGAATCTTGGCCGACATTGATTCTGCGTGTGAAAAGCTTGCCGGGGGACCTCGCGGCTCCTCGAGCTTAAACAAAGGTCCCTTTGGTGTTTTCCAGTCATTGGATGATTCATTGATAGACCATATCCTCACATCTTCGCCAGATACCGACACCAACCATGACTCGTGCACCAGCGTCTACCCAGATACCGAAAGGTTGATCGAGGAGATCAAGCGACACGACTGGCCTGATCATATGGGCGGAGCTGATCTTGATCTGTTCTCGGGACCATTGGATCCTAACCTATCTCTTGATGCCGATGAACCAACAAACTCAGACCAGTGTCTGATACCCGACCATTCAACACCGAATTTCTTCCTGGATCACTCGATGGAAGTGGAGGGGTTGGCACTCTTCAGTCCAAACTTTATAATCCAAGCCATCGAAAGCGAGGCAAACGGTCGCGAAGAAGAAGACTGCGAAATATCATCCGACCGGGTATCGAACGAACTCATGTCCTGCCCAAGAGGAGTTCCGCAAGATAATGGGGGCCGCTTTGGTCTTCCAGAGGAAGCTGAGCCATTGCTCCGATACTACAGAAGCCACATTGATGGGGAGAGGACAATGAAAGCACAACGCAAATCTCCATGGGAGATTATCTTTCTACCTTGCGCCCTCGAAACCTTTGCTGAACTCGCGATTTGGAACCAGGTCTCTCACACTCGTTCAGCAATATTCTATACCCTCCTGGCTCACAGTGCCCTTCAACTTCACTCGTCAAATCAGCCAGTCACACTTTCCTCTGACTGGAGAGCAATTGGCCTAAGGAACCACGAGAGAGCTCGACATCATCTGCGCAACGCCCTACAGCTCGAGACCTTCGGCTCAGGGTAAGCAAAGTACAAGGACTTGCTGATGGCGATTCTGGCCATGGCTATGACTTCAGTTGGTTCCATCTCTGCAATCGCTTCGGCATTGACTAACAACATATGTAGTTGTACAACGATGCCAATGCTTTTCGTGTTTTGCTCTTCGATGCGGAACGACTAATTCGTCTTCGTGGACTGGTCAACCAGAATCCCTTCAAGACGCGACTTTTGCACCACATGTACACTCATCTTCGCATCATCGCAGAGAGCATCTCCATGTGTACCGATTCTATATCCCAGGGCTCTGCTGCGACAAACTACTGTGGGCCTGGCCAAGGCCGGACATTCCGCATCGCCGAAGATGCATTGAACACTGGCCTAGACCCTGCACTGGAGAAGAGCGACGAGGTGGGATACAGTGATATCCATCTCGAGGTCCAGGGGCGTTGGACCCAAACACTCTACCCCGTCATATACGGCATACCCGAATCTCTCATGACTCTGCTATCTCAAACAGTGTCTTTATCCAACGAGAAGGCGCGCTTAGAGACTGTCGCTCAGGCCAACCCAGGGGTTTCAGTTGCTCTGGCAAAGCACACAAAAACGCTCGAGAACAGGATATGGGCATGGGCACCCGCCCTTGAACCTTTGGGGCCTCTGAAACCGTCGCGCCACACACCGGATATCGACCAAGATGTCATGACGCACCCGCAAGTTCGGTCAATGGCTCTAGCTATACACCAGGCCCTCATCATCTACTTTTACCGCAGAGTCTACGACATGAACGCCATCATTCTCCAGGACCGTGTCAAGAAAACACTCGACTATCTCGAGCCTTGCTTGAGCGAGCTGATCAGTGACCAAGACTTTGCCACAAGTCTTGCCTGGCCTGCCTTTGTTGCTGCTTGCGAGGCTGTGTCTCCTGATCTTCAAGAGAGAGCACTCGAGTGTTTGTCGCTTAGTGACGCCAAGGGCGTGTACTTTACGCCCAAACCTGCGAGAGTTATCGTCCCCCTGATATGGGATAAGCGAAAGCAATCGGGAGACTGGACAACCAGTTGGCAGAGTCTCGTATCGGATAGCCTATCCTGAAAGGTTCCATGATATCAACTACATAATCAAATCTCGGTATTGCAGTCTTTGCAAAGTCATGTTTAAGCGACCATGAACCGATTGATGGAGCAAGGGGGGCACTGGGTCCGAATCAGGCTCAAAAGTCTACAGCGAATTCATTTATTTATTGTTCTTAACTTTTACATATCAATGGCTTCATTCATTCACTAAAATGTTTCCACACCAGCAGCCTTCAGGTAGGAGGCGAGCTCAGCGCGTAGATCATCCTCGAGCAGCGCAAACGGCTTGCGCATGCCCCCCGTCCTCCACCCTCGCAGCTCCATACCAGTCTTGACAGCTGATGCGTAGCTGTGAGCCTCGAGGAACTTGCAGATAAGGAAAATCTTGACCCAGAGCTTCCGTCCCTTCTCGAGATCCTTCTCGACTGCGAGCGTGTCCCAAAGCTGCGCCGACAGCTCGGGAATAATATTGGTGGCGCCCCAGACGGAGCCCTTGGCACCAGCAGCAAGGCCGTAGAAAGTCAGGGTGTCCCATCCGTTGAGCGCAGTGATGGTATCTTGGAGCTCAAAGAGGAGCTCAGTAAGGGCGGGAGCGTTGCCAGAAGTATCCTTGAGGTACTTGACACCCACTTCAGACAGGCCAGCAATCTCCTTGGGGGAGAGCGAGACGCCAGTTGCTGATGGGATGTTGTAGTACATGATGGGAAGGCCGCTGGCCTCATGAATGGCAGACATCATCTCGCGGAGCTGAGTCAGGTTGGGGGCATCGTAGTAGGGAGGCACAACCATCAAGGCCTCGGCGCCGGCCCTGGCAGCATCCTTGGCATGGTCGACGGCGCCGGCGGTGGTCAAGTCTCCGGCGCCAGCAACAACAGGAACGCGGCCGGCGGCGGACTTGACGCACTGCTCCACAACCTTGCGGCGCTCCTCGATGGTCAGGGCAGTGAACTCTCCTGTGCTGCCGCCGGGGACTAGACCGTGGATCCCGGCATCAATTTGGCGCTGGATGTGGGCGTCAAGGGCAGCGTAGTCAACGGCTCCATCGGCAGTGTATGGGGTGATGAGGGCGACAAGGATGCCGGTAAGATCCTTCTGAGCTGGAGCCATTGTGAGCAAGTTGAAGATAAAGGGGGATGTGAGATATGCAGGGTTCTGGGGTATTATGATGCGCTTGGCGATGAGAGTAGTTGTCCGAAGAATAAGGAACCAGATCACTTTCTGTCTCAAGTATTCACTTTGTCCATTATTAAACATGAACTCTCTGGATCATTCTCATCCTTTTCGTCTACAAATCCGTAGACCCCGCGTTGTCAGAGCCAGTCGAGGGTCTTTCTTTTTCTAAAAGGGCAGGCTTTCGCGACTAGGCGGACAGGCCTGTCACCAGCGGCAACCGACGGGTATGTGAGATTGTTGCTCAGCGCCAAAAAGAAAAGACACATGAATATTAATAATTGGAAACGTTGAAAGGTTCTAGTGACCTTCCATATCGGGCGCTGCTTATGGGGTGTGTGTTTACTCGATGCATAGGCCATCTCGTGGGGCTTGACAACGCGTGAGGCTCCAAGACCGCACAGTGGCCCGTTGCTTCTCGGGCAAGCAAAGTCCCCTTTGTTACCGATAGCGACAGCGGCAAGACGCGGTCATCTTTGGGGTTGTAGGGCCTTGTACTTATTATGGGGGCGTTCAATGAAACCCTTGCTGGAGGCGCGTTCAGGGTAGCACCTTGTTTCGGGGTCTCATGGGTTAGAACGTATGTCAAGTTGTCGATATTACGTCTGGTAGACTATTGGATTCAGTAGTCGCTCGTAGAATAGCGATAAGATAAGGATCTTGGCACAAGTAGTCATGGACGTAGAATTATTCGTTTATTGCAGAACTTTGCGACAACTACCCAGCTTGGCTGCACTTTGTCCCCATGATACACCCTAACGCGACTGACCTGCAAAACAAACCACAACAGTTCGAACAAAAGAATTGATTAAATCGCAATCATACACGACAATTGTACTGGATTTTATATATATATAAATATTCAGGCCCTTGTGTTCCGGCCGTAGTACATCATTAAGCCCCAAGTTAATCCACGTAGGGTAGTCTGGACTGCAGTGAAAGTGATATACTACAAGTAATCATTAACTTGACTCTCTAGTTTGATATTCTAAAAACTGAGCTTCCTATGAAATTGCCTATAGAGATGTAAGACAGAAGCAGCAACCAGACCTTTCTGCTTATCAATATTCCCGTGAAGTTCCATGCAGAAATGAAATCCAGAACTCAACTTCACCTGGCTTACCCCAACGGGCTGGAGGTGCTGTCCAATCGCAAGAATTTGACCAATTTTAAATGGCTTGAGTAATCCAGTCGCGATAGCCTGCTACTTTTGACGAGGTCGATAATATCGGAGAGTAGTTTGGCAGATTTAGAGCGCGCCTCCGGGTTGAGAGCCGATGGCAACGGACCGTGGTGGGGAAATGGAGAAACGAGCAGGTGGAGAGACGGATCTCGGCTTGACGCCATCCAGCCTCCGACCCCGGAGAGTCTTGAATCCGGCATCACGAGGAAATACACAAACGTTTTCGAAGCTCTACCTGCTTCATTTGATCAGAATGGTCTAGAATTTGAATGATTGGAAAGGAAAACTGGTGTTGGGCAGTAGAGACATGGAAGCAGTTGAGTTTGTTCTAGAAATGAACCATCGACAAGGAGCAGAGACCCCGCATCTCCAACATGGGAAGGGTCAATTGGGAGGGTGTCGCAAAGATGGAGTCTGCTCGAGCAATTCGACGTCTTTTCTAGTCTCTGACGTCGCGCATCATCGCGCGGGCGAGCCATCCCATCTTGAATCGTCTTCTCCTACATGTCGCGACAAGATCGCCGACCCTTTGCCCACACGCGACTCATTGGCAACAAGTTCCCTCGGTAGATGACCTTGGAGTTTATGCGGCTGACCCGCCGTGACCCGGACCGCTTTGCCTCTCCTGTTACTCTCGAGCGGGGCAAACCCCTACAATTCGCCGAGAACGCCTGCGGCATCACTTTATAGATCACTGGCGAGGTCTTGGAAGTCGCCAAAGACATGCAGACGCGCTTAACACCGTCATTCTCGTCTGCCCCGATACAGAGTCCAACATCGATGACATCGTCGCTTCCGCTAACCGGCTCAGCACAGCACAAATGGCTGATTCAAGGATGGCGCTGATTTAGATCCCGTTGTTAGCCCGAGCCTAAGTCGATGATTGCGACTGCGGAGGAACGAGGGTCGACAGGGCTCATCAATCAGAACGGGTACGCCGCCAACAAGAGCAGCGTAGTTTCAGAAAAAGACCGAAAGCGGAGCAAGTTGGAGTAAAACCCTCCCTGTTCAGCTTCACGGAGCAACAATCAAGAGCGCATGTAGCCGAGGGCAGTGCAAGCACATCTCACGGCAAGCCCGGGCAGCGCGTTTACACACAGACCACGACTAATATCACCAGTCTCCAGAGAGGGGAAGACGAGGCACCACTCACAGCTGAGGAGTAAAAGGGGTATACGAGCGTGTGGGGAATCGGAGGAGGTCTAGGCTAGGAGGTGACCGAGCTTTCTACATCTGCTAACTACGGTGCCGCTCGCCGAGACATTTGCACGTACGTACCAGCAATTGGACGATGGAGTAATTAATTACAGCACAAAAGCTGTCGGTGCCTTCTTCTCATCACCAGCTTCGTCGGCTCTCCCGTTGCCATTGCCTCGAAAGAGTCGGAAGGCATCCGACATCTCACGCGAGCCCTTGAAGCAATGGGGTAATGAAAACTCGCCTCTGTAACCGTGCGATTTGGATACTGTTTGGAGGTGGAGAATAGTCGTAAAATGTCTCCAGTCAGCGGATCCGGGTCCGACGCGGAAGCATCCCTAACTCGTCGAGCACGCGGCTAGAGCTAGCTCCGTGCTTGTGGAACTCGCAACGTCATGGTCTGTGTAGTGCTCTTCAGAATTTTTCTTACGTATCTCTACGGCTTCTAAGTCGCCGCCATAGACTGACTCGACGGTCGGACTCTCAAACTCCGAATGCTTCCTCTCAATCCTTGAGCGTTCGCCCACCCCCAGATGTCCTGCCTGTCTTGTCGTCGTCTCCATCAATCCCCTCTCTACCCCATCAGTCCCTCTGTTCCCCATGGGGAGCCAAGAGACCTTATTCGACCTCGAGTACAACTGTTTCTCCACTCGAATCCAAAACCTGCTAGCAGTAACGGGCAGGTCCGGCCGCCTTGCTATCGCGGACGCCGGGGCACGCAAGCAAGGTGGTTGTCACTCTGCCCATGGTTTGAAGACCTTGCTCCGAATCCACTTTCTAGACCGCAGTCATTGCCCTCTCATAGCCTGTTTCCCTATCATGACAATGGACCCATCGGGGGGCAAGTTATCATGCTCTTTACCTGGTCAGAGCGCACTCTCAGGATGAATTCTCTATAAGTTGAGCCCACAATCCCCACGATCCCCGGATGTGGACCTTCTCCCCAGTCTCAAGCCGTCCTCCTCTTCTCTCTTCTCCATTCTGTCTCTTCTTGGCTTCTTGGCTCATTCTCGCAACTGCTCATCCCGCAGAGTCGACATCATGTCACAATACCCGAACCCACCCGTGGAGAAGGACGTGAAGCGCGACCTCGACGGCGAGGAGTACAGCTCAGGATTAGAACCTGTGCAGTCACGCAGACGCTCAAACGCCGAGCCAATTGCCCACGATGATGTCTTTGGTGACATTACCGACGAGGGTCCCAACTACCGCTCTGTAGGTGTTTTGATCTGCTGGTTGAGCTTCAGAAACTAACTATTGCCAGGTTGGTTGGATTGGCACAGTCGCTCTCATGATGAAGACTCAAGTTGGCCTCGGTGTCCTGTCTATTCCCAAAGTTTTCGATACTCTCGGCATCGTCCCCGGCCTCATCTGCCTCATCGTCATCGCCATTATCACCACCTGGTCGGGCTACATGGTTGGCGTGTTCAAGCGCCTTCACCCCCAGGTCTACGGCATTGACGACGCCGGTCATCTGATGTTTGGTCGCATTGGTCGCGAAATCCTAGGAGTTGCCTTTTGTCTATGTATGTGCACTTGGCAAAGCTTGGCAAACCCCGATTCTAACAGCTTGTACAGACTGGATCTTTGTCGGCGGCTCTGGAATGCTTAGTATCTCGATCGGCCTGAACGCTGTCTCGACTCACGGCGCATGCACAGCCATCTTCGTTGCCGTTGCTGCTATCGCTGGATTTTCCCTCGCTAGTATTCGAACCCTGGGACGCATCAGCTGGCTTGCCTGGATCGGCCTAATTGGCATTATGACTGCCATCTTCACCGTTACCATCGCCGTCGGTGTTCAGGATCGCCCCTCCGATGCGCCCAAGACCGGCGAATGGAAGTCTGATTACAAGATTGTCAACCAGCCGTCCTTTACCGACGCTATCTCTGCCATCTCTTCGCTCATCTTTGCGTATGCCGGTACCCCCGGCTTCTTCTCGATTGCGTCCGAGATGCGAAACCCAGCCCACTACACCCGAGCTCTCCTTGTTTGCCAGGCTGGAGTCACTATTACCTATCTGGTCATCGGCTGCGTTGTATACGTTTACGCCGGTTCCTACGTTGCTTCTCCTGCTCTTGGTACCGCTGGTCCCCTTCTCAAGAAGATCGGATATGGTCTTGCGCTTCCTGGTCTGATTGCCACCACGACCCTCGTCATTCACGTAAGAATACCCTCACATTCCACTCGCCCTGCAATAACTAACCCCACATAGTTCGCCGCCAAGTACGCTTTCATTCGCATCCTCCGAGGCTCTAAGCATCTGGTTTCCAACTCGGCTATCCACTGGGGAACCTGGATCGGCTGCACCGCCACCACCGCTGTCATTGCCTACTTGATCGCCAGTGGCATTCCCGTTTTCGGTGGTCTCGTCTCTCTCGTCGGAGCCCTTCTCGGTACTCTGATGTCTTTCCAGCCCATGGGCTGCATGTGGCTGTACGACAACTGGGGCAAGGGCAAGCAAAACCCCACTCTCAAGTGGTATCTCATGGTTGCCTTCAGCTCCTTTGTCGTTCTCTCTGGTACATTCCTGATGATCGGCGGCACTTACGGATCCATTGTTAGCATCATTGAAACTACAAAGAAGGACGGAAGCTCGGGATCCTGGTCTTGCGCTGACAACTCCAACTCTGTATAAATTGGAGAAGTTGATAGAATTGTTTTAGAATAGAGTTAAAGCAGCGAACACATACAGCGGAGGAGTGTCATAGATTAAAGCCTAAAGAATAGAGAATCATTCATCGTTCATACGCCGTTAACCAAATGGATTACTTGATTACTTGAAGTTAGTCGTGGTCAAGTCCTGGCATGCGGCATCAAAACAACTGTATCTCTTTTGGCACGGTAAGACTCTCTCACTTACACCACCTGCTTCATCTGGTATATCGTTGATAAGGTCAAAATCGACATCAATAAGCACAGCCAAAGTCTCTCCATGAACTTGGTGCCAAATTTTCAGCTAAACACTTTGTGACGTTCTCGTAGGAACCAAAGAGCTCGGTGTTAGTGTGCGCCGTTTATCGGAATGATACGATATGTTGATTTCGATCAGTAGATTCCCCTTTCGAGAAATACCTCATCAAAGCTCCGCTCTATCCCAAACGTGCTAATCTGGAATCGCCGTTTCGAACTATCCGAATCAGCTCTAGTAGCCCTCATACGTCGGCTTTCCTCGGGGTAGCAAGGAAAGGTCCGATTGAGTACCCACACTTTAGACTTAACGTTGGCTTTAGAACATGCAGTATCCACAGGTTGACGTCAGTTGCGCAGCGGTTAATTCACCCTTGCTCGATAACTAGTGCTGAAGCTAGGTTAACCCGATATTGGCCATCACCATACGACTCAACAACCTGGACAAGCTTGGGCATTTTCTGAGATTGACGGAAAGCGTCGGAAATGTCTATTGTAGTAGCCTGGACGAGACTTGGTATGATCCGGCGAGAGTCCGACTCTCCCAAGCATCGACCACTGTGCCTTTGGGATCAGGCCATCACTCCGAAGTCAGGATCAAGTCTGATCATCCTAGGTAGTAGGCTACTGCGTGTACTAAATGTTTTGTCGTTTTACTACCCCCGGGTTTTGTCGCTTAACAGTCCATCTTGAATAAGTTGGCCTTGAGTGGCTGAGGATACTCGACGTTGCTAGACCAAGTATTAACGATTGAACGATATATCACAAGTTGGGTAAAGCTGCTTTTGGCAATATGGCGCCTCCTCAAAGTTAAGCTTGGATTTCCAGTATATCTGGTCAACTTGTTTGTAACATTTGGACATCGTTTCAGCAAAGTTAGCATAGTCCTAACTATTTCTTAATCTCGATATAATTAAATCATTACAAAATGTACAAAGGTGGTGTAAGCCTGAGAACTTTCAGATACTAAGCTACGTACCAAGGGTTATCCCAAAGCTTTCGAGAATTAAAGTTGTGAACTCCTGCTTTAGTTATCATTACGTCTAGGATATAAGACGACTGCGTATGTCTATGGTATTTTGCTTGGTTAAACCTTGAAGCTTTTTTGATATCACTGGAAAGAGTTGTATATGGCCCAGAGAGACGCAAGTGACGGACGACGGGCGATGTATTAGCAGAGTCTTTTACGCATCCTTGTAAATGGTGGTCTCTGCCCCATAAGCTGCCGTGTCTGAAGGAGAAATCAAAGGCAAAGGGTCAACTACGGTTTCACTAGAACGACTTTATCTGAGTGTTTCTGGCGTTAAAGAAATTATGGTCATTTTCCAGTGATGGTTGTGGATGAGATGGATCGTCTCGTGAGAGGAAGGGCAGTTCCTATAGTCATTGAGGTCCAAGATAACCTCTCATGAGGCGTCAGTTATGGGTCTTCCCTACGGCATTCACGCAAGAAGCTTGAATTGAGGTTATTGTGTAAGCACTTGGTTGATGCTTGAAGTGTAGAGAAAACTGTGTTCTTTGTTCTTGCGGAAGCACTTTGCCTTTGAGAGGGCAACAAGCAACATACATAGTGACTTGATCTATTGTCATCAATCTGGAGCCTCCACCCTGCTTTTGTCTCTATATAATGAAAGAAGCACAAGCACATAGGCCAGCTAGCACCAGACTTATGCTCGACCCTAAACGACCGGCAGTTGAATCATCGTCATTATCACTACCTGAGTCTGATGATCCTGACTTGGAGTCCTCATCAGTATCTTTCGATCCGCTCGAAGAGTCATCCTCTGGATCACTCTCGGTGCGCGGCGCATCAGCATCGGCAATCAGCAGGTTAGAGACTGCCGACAAGGCGCCCATTGGGACCATGGCATCATGTTGGTCGCACTAGTTCTTGGACTTGCCGCCAGTGCACTCTGAAATGGCTGCCTTGGCCGACGAACGAAGGACAGGAAGGATGGAGTCGCTGGTGAAAGGGGCGAGCTGGCTCGTCACAGCAAGCCATCGATGAACGAGACCGCTGAACGTCGACTAGTCGTAACAGTCGTCCTCCTCATCCTCGGGGCATGAGCCTTCCGTTAAGGCTCCCTTGGGGAAGAATCGGTCAGGGATCGAGCCAATGAGTCCCTTGATGCGGGTTTCCCAGGCAGAGGGGCCGTCGGTCTAAAAAAAGAGTGTAAGTAATCCTTCTCTCGTAGACGTGGGTAGAAACGCAGCTTGCAGGCTAAACTTACATAGTTGTACATGACAGCTGCCCCTTGTGTCAAGGCAGCGATATCAATAGATCGGGTGTCGTCTTGAACTTGGTGCAGTTCTTCTTAGCACTAGCGCCCCTGTAGACTTTGAATGTCTCTTGATCAATAAACTCGACGTCGTACATCCAGTCCCAGGCCTTGGTTGCCCAGTCAGCATAGGTATCGCTGCTTGAGTATCTAGCGAGGCGAGCTCCCAGGTTGAGAAAGCATGCAGTGGAAAATGCTAAATAACTCAGCTAGTTAGTTCTGGTCCTGAATTTTCCTGGCCTGTGGCTGGCTTACAAGACTTTTCATCGTACGAATCGCTGATTAAATTAATGCTTGACTGGAGGCCACCTTTCGCATTTGCCGTCTTTTCCATTCTCTTCCAACTTCCATCGCGTAATTTGTTCATCAAATACATCCTGCGAGAGTTCGAACCATTGCGACTTGCCGGACGGCGGATCAGGGAAGCCATTTTCAACAGCAGGCAGCACCCCTAGAGCCCAGATGCACTGGGCGTCGTTTCCCAGATTAACGGTCTGATTCGCCGGCATAAAGTCATCGTTTGGCCCCTTTTGGGCAAGAATTCCCTGGATCGCTAGGTCATTGTATGTATCATCGCCGGTGAGGTGCCAATAGTCGACATAGGTGCTCATGAAAGCGCCTGATTGCCACTAGTAATAACCATCCTCTTCTCCACCGGTGCCGGATGGGAATTTCAAGGCCAACAGCTTCTCCGCTTTCATTGCCATGGTGGGACTTGATTAGATCTGTGGCCAGATTCTTGATGTCTCGAGGATGTTGTCTTTGTTGTCGATCTCGAGAGACGCTGTTAACGTTGGACGACCGAGCAACAAGATCAAGCCTGCCGATGGGGCGGCTAGAGAGAGATGAGAAGAACTAGCCATCATCCTGGTGGTCGAAAGATCGATGGCTCAAGAGCTGAGAGAGTGTGGACTGGGAGAGAGCGAAAGTCTGAAGAATCCTACAAATGAAAGTAACGGGGAAGAGATTCTTAATAGAGAGAGCAACTTGTGTAGTCTATGAGACGGCGGGAGGAGGTCCAGTTTTCTGTAAAGAGGTGCATGGCCAAGAGGTTGTGCTTATGATTGAACGATGCTGTCTAGGAGAGAAAATAAGTGGTCACTGGCCGATCATAGTAAGACTATCTCGAAGACTTGAGGCCAAGGCTCGGCACCTTGTAAGGCTGAATTAGGGTATTTACTGCGACACTGAGTAAACTGACAAGCTTTGCCCCATTGTCATGTCGTCAACTATAGGTCTTCATCAACAGTTAGGTCCATCCTGCGGCCGTGCTTCCCAACCTAATTACTCAGGTAAGCTGAACAGGGATGGTCTACAACGTGAGTCTGATTTGTAGCGTGTTTAAATTGTATTTAGAGCACTGGTTAGGCTTTGTAGATATCAGCAATGTGAGCAAGGATGCGAAGGGATCCTCCATGGAGACGTTTCAGACTCGACCAGTCCTGTCTGAGCGCGTTCTGACTCATCTCGTATATTCAAATCAACTCAGTTGTTTGGCACTGTCACTGCCCTAACATCAGTTCATCAATTGTCATGCTCTCTGCTGTGCATCGGGCGCAAAACAAACCAAGCTGTGCCAGCCAAGGATGCATAACGGCTGGATTCTGTTGAAAGTTGCTAATCCTTACTCAGCACTAACGACGTAGCGATGCATCTTCGATTTCCATGGCACAATGCGTAGTGGTCCAGAATGCCTGAAGGCATGGGGCCCATGTTTGAGAATCGACCCCGAATTTCACCCCAAGCATTGTTTCCGCACAGCTCGACCAGGTTAGTTGCTTGTGCGACTTTTTCAGGGTCTCAAGCAAGAGGAACGTTGCCTGTCAAAGTATAGGTGGTGACTCTACGCTATAATCATCTTTGGTCTTAACATCATCTACCATTTCGGGTGAAGGCGGACCTTGAGGACCAACAAGGATAAAAAGCCTAGAGCTGCTTGACGTACGACCAAATTGACCTGAGATGCAGTGCCAGCTGGGGCCTGAGAGAGTAACGCTCACCGCTCGGGTTAGCCCTGAATCCTTCTAGAAGCATGCCAGGCAACTCGCCACAATTAGTCCAAGGAGCCAAAGCACATAGAACCGACAGTATAGAAAAGTAAGCGATGGTATTTTGGCTATTTCGGGGCGTGGATTGCGGCTAATGGACGCTCTCCGAAACGCTTCCCTCAGGGTCCTAGAGCATTCAAAGATGCTGGAATTAATTTACAGGCCACTACCCTGGGTGGTGGTTATAGTTCTAGATTCAAGATTTACCTACAATCAAGACCAAGAAAATACCGGGTATAACAATATATCGGCAATCTCGAACCAAGACATGAAGCAGCACCATCACAGGCAAACACATTTCCCAAAAGATAACCCGCCGAGGCGATTCATCCAAGGTTGGTCCTCTTTCCCCATGGAGAAGCGGGGGGAGGTGGCGCAAGCCAAAGAATTACTCTTTGCTGATAAAGCAGTTCATCTTGGGAAGTTTTCCGCTGCTGCCAAGGTCAGACACCTTTACAGATTCGGATCTTGACAAGAAAGCATGCGATCCCGTCATCGTCTCACCTCCAAAACAAGGCATCAACGCCATGAGTGAAGGATTCCATTATGCTGCAACAAGAGGCCAGCGCGCTCTTCTCAGCCCTGCGCCTTTGTGCCTATAAAAGACGGCATCACAGCCTTCTTTGTAAAAACCAAGGTTCTTTCAATATCTCTTGTTTATCCTCTCTTTGACCGACTTCATGTGTGTGAGGGTCTTCTTGACTGTACGACACATCCTCTGCCAATTGGGCTCTTGATACTGCACATCCTCTCTTCCCTGCCCTCGTCAACACTCTCATCATGAGATCAAAACGGTCCATATCCATGGTCTGCTGCCATTGCGAAGGCGAAGTTGGCGATGTTGTCGTCGGCGGCGTCATCGACGTCCCAGCCAAGACGATGCACGACAAGCTCATCCACTACAAGGCCGAAAAGGATGACCTACGCAAGCTCCTAGTCCAAGAACCGCGAGGTCGGCTGGAAATGTGCGTCAACCTGGTCGTACCGCCCTGTCGCCCCGACGCAGATGCTGGGTTCCTCATCATGGCGCCTGGGGATTGGGTTCCAATGTCCGGCTCCAACTGCGTGTGCACAACGACTGTCCTGCTCGAGACTGGCATTGTGCCGATGAAAGAGCCCATCACTGAAGTGAGGCTGGATACCGCCGCTGGCTTGGTGGTGGCAACTGCGGAATGCGAGGACGGACGGTGCAAAGCCGTGTCGTTTGACAACGTCCCGGCCTTTGTCTATGCCCTGGACAAGGAAATCGATGTTCCCGAACTTGGAAAGGTGGTTGTGGATATAGCATACGGAGGCCAGTGGTACGTGTTTGTCCAGGCCGAGTCGCTAGGTATCAAGGTGGAAACAGTCAACGCAGACCGACTTATCGACCTTGGCAAACGGTTAAAGAGCGCAGTGCTGGCTCAATGCATGCCCACCCATCCCGAGAACCCAGCCATCTGCGGCATCAACAACACCATCATCACCGAGCCGTTGGTCGACGGGCCAGAGGGAAAGACTGTCAAGCACACCACTATTGTCACGCCGGGCAGGCTGGACAGGAGCCCGTGCGGAACGGGAAGCTCTGCTCGCTTGGCTGTACTGCATGCTAGGGGTCTTGTGCAGGTTGATGAACCGGTCAAGTTTAGGAGCATCATCGATACAGAGTTCGTGGGCCGTGTGAAGGAAACGACAAAGGTGGGAGATCTTGACGCAGTGGTTCCGACCATCAAGGGCAGGGCTTGGATCACTGCAGAGAAGCAGGTGCATCTTGACCCAGATGACCCATTTCCTACTGGGTTTACACTTTAGGAGTAAGAATAATTAACATTAAAGAGAACTATTGAGGGATCATCTTGTCTGCTGACTATGCATACCCTGTGAAACACGGATGTACTGGTTATGCCTTGATATTAATAGGAATCAATGTTCTAGTAGTTGATATTGGGTATTGTACGCAAGACTTCGGCCTTCAAGTACACACCAATGGATCCTGCAATAATGAATTGGTTTCACTGACCTCAAACCAGCGTTGTCGTCAACTATTTGCCCAAAGGTTCATAGGCATCTCAGTACACGCCCGTGAATGCAATCAATAGGTCAAAGACTACTGCTGAATCATCTTTGCTAGACAGGAAGCTATATAATTGTTTATAATTTTGGCCGGGTGCTGTTGGTGACCTTTTCAACCAGCTCTACCACGCCCTCTGCGCAGCCATACGACCCCTGGTAACCCCAGCCTGAATGTCCGTAGTTGTGAATAATCCAAGTCTGGTCACCCAGCTTCTCTTCCTCGAGCCTCAGTCCGCCCTTCCTCCACGGTCGCAGTCCAACACCGTGGCGGATAACGCTCAGTCCTGCGACACCCTTGCCACCAGCAATCTCTGGGCACATGGTGACAACTCGCTGCATGATCCGGTTTGCAGTGGTAGGACCCGGCTGCGACTCCCAGTTACCAATTTGATACGTTCCGCCCAGAACTGTGCCACCGCCTGCTGCCCTCTGCATCGCGTAGATCTCCTCGCCGCTCTCATCCAGCGTGCCCGAGCACATGAATATGGGGAGGTTCTTGGGGGTCTCGTTACGCACAACAACAACTTGTCCACGCGCGGGAGCCATTGTAGTATCTTCAACTCCACCGAGCTTCAGTGATCCCAGGCCGGTGGCGTTGACGATAATGTTGGCTGGTCGGCCAGTGTGACTGAGAAGCTTGGCCTCTTTGATGTCGGTGATGATGGCGCGCTTGATCACGACGTCGTGCTTTAGACACTGTCCAACAAGCCAAGGCAGATAGATGGCGGTGTTGATGCAGACGCCTTGGTACTGGAAGCCTGAGTCGTACCCAGGAGCCACCTCGTGCTGATGGTTCTCTCGGTAGTTGTCAAAGATCTCTTTGTACCACGGGTTCTGCTGGTAGAACTCAGCTGAAAAGCCAGACTTTGCATTTTCCAAATCCGTATTGCGTCGGAGAATGTGAGTAGCTGTACATGTGTTAGTTGCAATATGAAAGGCAGAAACTCTGACTGACTCTGAAAATGAATGCCCGCTTCAGGGCTCTCTTGTGTCAATTTCTTGAGCACTATCCAGGTTCTTCGTTCCCAGCGACTTCCTTCTTTAGGCGCCAAACTGTTGGTGTCCCCTTTAGTTAGGAGTGCTTCTCTGAATGCTACAAAGGGTGAGGGTAACTCACGGGATGACATCGGCTCCGGCCCAAGGCGAGGCATACTCGGGGTCACAGTCACCAGGCATATGTTTGGCCACCAGAGTAACCTGATTCCTCTTGTCCTTGGCCAGTAGCAAAGCTGATGTGAGGCCAATCACGCCGGCACTTAAGACAGCTCGAGTCAGCTTTGAAGGGTTTTCTTTGTGATTCACTCACCCAACAACGACAACTGTATTTGTCATTCTGTAGATATTGTGCAGGATTCTGATATCAGGTGACAGGTATAGTTTATGAGAACTCTACCAACAGAAACAATGTAAGGAGGGTTGCCGATTTAAATGTTAGCTATGGCTGATACTCTAGGTCAACAGATCTATGCCGATTGGCCGCTCCGTAAACGCATGCCTATTTAAGAACGTTGATGTTGCGATAGCCGGACGGGTCTCGGAGTTTGTCCAGGCAAGTTCATTGCTTCTAGCAACGGCTTGCACTAATACTGACACTTTACTGAGTTGAACTTGAGGAAGAGGGATCGCTCTCGCGTCCGGGGCCCCATTTAAGGTCCACCCCATCCTCGCGCAAGCATTCCTCTTTTGTTTACCAGTGGGAACTTCTTCACGCCACGAGTTCACTTATGTTACCTGTACCGGCGTTGACCGCCTAGAAAAACACTTGCTCTTCTCATTTTGTTGAAGCCCTAATGACAGTGCATGACGGATACTTTTCCTCGTTGCTTGTCCTCTATCGGTAGTTACGTATGGCAAAGACGAGGTACAAAAAGAATAGAGCTAGAATCTCGATTGAGTTTTCAACAAGTGTTCTCCGTCCTCACTGTTGCTCTGGAACACATAAATTACGGGCACAATGCCGGGATAAATCAGTATCTCTCCTGTAAACCTCTGTTACGTCCGCAGAGCTGGTATGTGCTATCAATGGAACATGACGCCCACCATCTCTCCTCCGCCTCGTCGACAGTGCGTCTTGAACCTTCCTCAGCGGGCATTCTCAACCTGTTCACTCGATGCCCCAAAGTACTTGTCCAGCTCGCCTTCCAGATCAGATCCCTCGATGTGGCGCATCTCCTTTGCTCGCTTGACAGGGTTTACCTTGTCAGCGTGTGCACTGGCAAAGATGATGTCCAGCTCCTCCAGACTTCGGCCCTTTGGCTCTGGGAAGAAAAGCCAGACACACGGGATGATGGCCGCGTTGAATACTGCAAACATGGCATACGTCTTATAACCGAGGTTCGCGAAAGCTGGGGGCGTGATCATGACAATGAGAAAGTTGGACAGCCAATTCGAGCATGTGGACAATGCGTTGGCTTGGATGCGGATGCGAAGATTGGTGATCTCGGCAGGATATAGCCAAGTCATTCCGAGCCATCCTGCGTGAAGGAATTAACAAATGGGTTCCAAAGCCAACTCTGGAGCTCAAACTTACCAATTGCAAAGAATGAATTGAAAACAAAGAGGAAAACGGTCGCCGTAACGCCATATCGAGTCTCAAGCTTGGCTGCACCCCTCTCATCCACCGCTCCAGTTGAGACAGTTCCAGCGAGGATCGCCATAGAAGCCATCATTCCAAAGGCCCCAAAGAGCATGAGCTTGCGTCTACCAGTACGCTCAATGAGAGGCAGTGCCACAAGAGAGGCTAGGAAGTATTCCGTGCCGTTCAGGGCCGCGAGCAGACGAGACATTTCAGGCCCGAAGCCAAGTGAGTTCTCAAACAGAAATGTCGCACTATGGATAGAGTCAGCCAAATTGTCATGAGTATCGGAATTTATCACATACTAGTAAGTAATCAGATTAATACCGCAGATTTGCTGGAAGAACTGAGCAGCAACACCCAGCATGGTTCGTCGGAAGTTTTGTGAAGGGCCGTTGGTGAGGAGCTCCTTGAACTTGAAGCCACCACCACGGCTTTGGACTTCGATACCTTCTTGGATAGCTTTGACTTCTGTTCTCACTTCTTGATCGCCGACTGGCTTGCCCAAGAGACGTGCAGTCACATAGGTCGCCTCCTCGTGACGACCCTTCATCGCCAGCCAGCGAGGAGACTCGGGTAGGTAGAGTAGTCCGACCATGACAATGATGGTGAAGAAGGACTGGAACGAAACGGGAAATCGCCATCGAATGGATCCAGTCAGGAAATAGAATCCGTAGTCAACCCAGTACGCAATCATGATGCCGCCTGAAATGAGCGCACCCGAGAGCGTGATCAAGAATCCTCGCTGGTGAGGTCGAGCGCACTCGGACTGCCACGTTGGGATAGCTACCGAAGTGTCAACTTTTGTTCGATGCAAGAGAAATTAACACTGCGCAACTCACTTGATGTGACCATGCCGTTCCCAACGCCACCGACAATTCTACCGACGGCGAAAAGGCCGTATTCATGAGCAGAAGCCTGCATGATGGTTCCGACGATCATGATAGAGCTTCCCCAGAACGTGGAAGACTTTCGACCCCAAGTTTCGCCATAAAACAGAATAAGCACAGCGCCCAAGAAACACCCAATCTGGTACACAGCCACACCAGCGGCCTGAGTGTTGGGGTCTCCGGTGCACTGGTTCGGGTCAGGTTGCTCGTTCGTGGGGTAATCGAGCCAGCATAACGGGTTGTTGCCATCTCGCGGTGTCATCAGGGTAAGGTTCTTTTGAAAGTCCGACAGGGTGAGGAGAGCACTGAGGACTCCCTGGTCGTATCCAAACATCAAGAAACCGCACGATGCGATAAACCCAATGCACCAGTTGAGAGCGGTGCCCTGAAGATGCTTCCCGCGGATCTTCCATTCTGGCAAGTCGCCAAGTCTTGATAGGGAGCCCATAACACCCGACTGATGCCCGGCTTTCTCGTTGACTGGGCCATTGTAAGACGAGGGAGGGCTGCTCCCATTCTCAGTGGGCGGCTCTGTTTTCTCGGCCATACTGGGCATCCAAGTAGGGAGTGCGGATGTGTGCGTGTAGTAAGACCGAAATAGAGTAGAGGATGCCTCCGACCTACCTGCTGGGGAAGCGTGCATCTTGTACTCGGTCAGAGGGATACTTTGGACCATGTCGCAACCAACATCGTGGGGCCAGATAAGACTCTATGGGGAACTGGATGACTTGGCTGAGGTCATATTGGAGCGTCGGTAGACGCGTCAAACAGTCGAATAGCCAAGGCCTCAGGGATAGTGCCGTTGGTCCAACATGCGAACTGCTTAATGAGCGCCCTGTGCTTGCATAGAGTGCCTGGGAGGATTTCCCTCGGGGGGTTTCTTAGCTTTGATCCTCCGATAGCACAAGGCTGCCAATCAGGAAGTGATAATCCCCACCAGAAGCCCTCTAGAAGTCCGTTATTCGACGAAAGACAGCGCAATATGGCAGGCCAAGAATCAACACCATGCGAGTGGACCGTGCAAATAACGCCGAGACCGACAAACTGTGTCCGGCATTCCTATCTTGGAAATCCGAGCCTCTCGCAGGCTGCACTTGGCGCCATGGAAAAGTTCCTTCGAATGACGTTGGCCAAGTTTTAAGCTTAATTTCTGAGTTGACCATGTCGTGGACGATGACTCCACAACCTAGCCAACAACAAGGCGAACCGTGGCTTGGCACCTTTCTTATCCAGCAGTAAACATTTACAGAATGTCGGTAAGAAGCAGACTGTACCAGGTATGTGAAAGAGTCTGCGGGCCAAAGATACTATTGGCGGGATGATTGCAACACGACTGCTGTTGAACCCTCGATGTCGAGGGTAGTCAAAAACAGTTCTTTCAATTTGCTCCAAGAGTCTAGTATCAGTTCAAAGCCTGTTTCTGCTTGATGTTCCGACTATACGCAAAGTCCAGCTGTAGCTGCCACTGTGACTGGGGATAAGAGACAGGCAATAGATACGCTGCCAACTAAGTGAAGCGAGTGAAGCGCCAGAAAATATTCCGACCCTGCTGGTTCATGGATGGGCCCTGTACCTTTTACACCGGGCCCAGAGGTGGAAACATTCCATCCTTATACTTTCAGCCTACGGTTTCCGCTTTGCTCACTCCTCCTAGTGTCTCCAACCTCCTAGTGGTGCGTTACTTGTCTTGTAAGCCCAGCTCCAGTTTTCTCTTACCCATCTTGGAAAGCTTGAGGCTGTAGATAGTGAGAAGCCCAAGCTCCGGAACCTTATCTTTAGCACGGTCATCTTTCGCCTCGTGTTCTCGCGGCTCAATGATGAACCAGGACTGCAGACTAGTTTCAGGTTGACAAGTTTGTCTTGTGGATCTTGGATATTTACCATTATTCTTGTCTTTCTGCCGGGGCAGCTTCTGAGATTCAATGATAGCAACGCCAGCCGAATACCCCCAGAACCAGCTGGAGGCCTCTAGTACTTCTTTGATTCCTGGAGGCCTGCCGCTCTCCTCGCAGGATGCTGGCAACATCGAATGTATTTATCTTCCTTTAATATAACCTGTCAGTTCTCGGTGATCAATATAAAGCTGAGGAATGAAACGCAGTAACCTACTATGAGACGTAATGAGAGTAGCCAGTGAGAGACAAAGGCCTAGCTTGATAAAGGGCGAGGACGCGGGCTCGCGTAAGACTTGCTTCCTGTCCTTACATTCTAGCTTGGTTTAATAAGACTCGCATAGCCTTGAACTATGTATCTTGCTCGTTGCTCTCCCAAAGGCAAGATGCTTCGACAATAGAGAACACAGCTTTCTTCCCAATTCAAGCATTATAGCCCAATGCTTACACAGCATAGTCTTGAACGTTTTCACCATTTGGTAAACAGGTTAGCAACCCTAATCTTTAACCATGTTGTCGTCCTTCTCTTAGAAGCCTCGACGTTGGTTGATATTTCAATACTCCCAGAATCAAATACGAATATGCCTCGTGAGCATCAAACTCGGCCACGGCACATGATGTATGAACCGTAAAATGGCCAACCTGAAAGTGAGTTGGAAATCAAATGAAACTTCCACTGGGTACCTATCAATTTTTTGAATTATCTGCCATGTCATCCCTGTCTATATAGAATAAATCCCACTCCGACATCGCTCCTCGTAATCATAAATCGTTAATCTACCTGATCTTCAGCACCGCCTTGCCAAAGTTCTTGCCGACGAGCATTCCAATAAATCCATCTGCCGCGTTATCGATACCCTCTGTAGTGAACAGCTTGGCTTTGACGCTACCATCGGCCAGCCAATTTTGCAGCTTTTCCTGATGCTCCTTGCCGTATGCTGGGCCAAACTTGGGGGTGGCGACAAGGAAGCCCTCCATGGTGATCTGCTTGGCAATGAGTGCCATAAGACCCTTGATGCCCTCCTGCTCAGCGGCAGGGGTGTTGTAGCTTGAAATCTATCAAATCTTGTCAGTGCTCGTTCATTCGCGTTCAAGACAAAAGTAACTTACCATGCCGCAGACAGGGATTCTTCCACCAACGTTCATGTTGGCAAGGGCTGCCTCGAGGTGATCTCCGCCAACGTTCTCAAAGTAAATATCGATTCCGTCAGGGGCGAGCCTGGGGAGGGCATCCTTGGGCGTCTCCTTTTTGTAGTTGAAACCTCCGTCGAAACCGAGCTCCTTGGTGATAAAGTCGAGCTTCTCGTCTGAGCCGACAGAGCCGATGACTTTGAGACCCTCACGCTTGGCAATCTGTCCAACAATCTGGCCTACAGCGCCAGCAGCAGAGCTAACAAAGATGGTCTCGCCCTTTTGGGGCTGACCGATCTTGTGCAGGCCGGACCAAGCAGTCAGGCCCGGCATTCCCAAGGGTCCCAGGAACAGTGCCAAATCCAGATTGTGCGGGTTGTTGACCTTTCGCACACCCGCCAGGGCCTCCTTTGACACGCGGGCGTACTCTGCGATGGGCTGATAGGCCACGACGAAATCGCCCTCGGCAAAGTCTGGGGAGTCGCTCTTGATCACCTTTCCCAGGGTGCTGTTGACAATAGGCCCGTCGATTTCGAAAGGCGGCGAGTAGGATTTTGTGCCAGCCTCGCGCATCTTGCCGCGAAGATAAGGATCGAAGGAGGCATAGTGAAGCTCGAGAACCAGGCCACCTTGAGGGGCAGCCTCGTCAAGATCGATGGGGCGATCCTCAACCGCCAGGTGCTCTCCAGCGACGGGGAGACCGGTGGGGATCTTTTTGAAGACGAGGGTCTTGTTTTGCGTCATTTTGATAGATGGTATTGCAGTTTGGGTGTATGTGATGTTAATGTGTAGAGCAGGATTGCAGGCTCGAAGGTTTATAAATACTACAAGATACTGCAAAATACGTTGGTGGCGTATAGATGCCGAGGTTGATTCGAGCTGATTTGTAAGGTCAATGAAAACTCAATGCGTTGGGCTTCTTAACAATTCCAAGGCCCACTCGGCGGTGATATTTCCAAAAGCGGTACATGACCTCATGGACTGCCGATGACGATCTTTGGTTGCGCACTGATGCAAATCTGCTGAGAGCCGTGCGAGCAATTTGCTTGTCTTTGAGCGTTGCCATCTCATCCATGATATAGGAGTATATGTGAGCATGAGACTGTTGATGATTTACACGACGCTGTCAGATAAGAGCCCTGGAGAGTAAGCAGGCAGTTACCGACCCAAGATACAGGGCTGCCATGCGCTAAACAGTCACCACATCCGCTAACTCTGCCGGAACTAGTTGTCATGGCTCCGAGACCATTTCTGTACTGCCACGTATATACGTACGATTATCTCGCACTGACTCGCACTGACCGCTGGAATAAAACCACATCCCTTACAAATCTCATCTTGCCACGACTCAAGCTAAATAAAGCCGAAATGTCCCCGTTGCCGAGGTTCCGATGCCACTCAAGCCATTATCGATAAGGTCGTTGTCTAGAGCAGAGCTATGACAGTATCTAGACCTGGAGTAAACCTCATCGGCCGATAACATATCATATCTAGCCCTGACTGTATACCTACTATGATCACACTCATTCGAGTTTCTGATCTTTCGAAACTCATTTGCCAGGGTCGTTTACTTTCTGACGTTGGCAGGAAAACGCGGCGGCCCAACTAACAACTCCAAGCCCTGAGACAAACTTGCGGTGTAAACTGGACCATCAAGGTACATGTTTACCGGTACTTACCGCACTGTTGAATCGAATGGATCTAATGTTTACGTTGGTTTTGAAGTCTGATACATACCATTGCCAACAATTCAACAGCGTTCTTTGACTTCTTCAACCTGAACTATCACCGACTTGATGAAACCATCAACGTCAAGACTCGGGCCAACTGACCAGGATTTTGATTGCAGTTTAGCCGTCTCATGCTCGTAAACCTCTTGGGATTCACCAATTTTACAATCTCTAAGCGGCATCCCTAGGTTCCACGCTCTACGTCAAACTACCCCGGAGAACATACTCAAAAGATGATATATGAACAGTTAGAAGTTGGTACGCGTAACTTAAGTCCCCTTGTAGTTATGCTTGATGGCGTGTCTACGGTCTTTGTTGCTCACAGTATAACATTCGTCGACACTTGAGAGTGATAGAGTCTTGTGATTCCTTGGGCTGTCTCAAGTCTTTAAATAACAAGTATCGTCAAGGAAGCGCCTCGGTTTTCAGGAATGAATGACGGGTAGACGGGGTGTTTGGTATGAGCAACTAGTTGAGGTAATCTCACTTTATGTGCTGACACCTGCAAAAGTATCTAACCAATGACCGGTCTCTTTGGTGAGGAAGCCTGATGAAGATATCCATACTGTTGTTGATGACTCCAAGTCAAGATAGTTCATTGTAGTAGCCACTAAACCTCGCAAACTCATTGAGCAAACTTGATGAATTCCAAATAGGCAGTCCAATGTTTCTTTTCTGTTTGATTCAATCATTCAGCTTGTGGCTGCACTAGGTCCAGAGAACCTCGGCTCCCCAGCTTTCCTATGATAGCGTACCACTCTGGTTTTAGGCTCAGAATTGCTATCATAAATCCCCTGGAGCAAAGCGATATATTTGTGTTTAGGGCATCAAGTGGACTCTGCCATCCCAGCTTCAATGGCATAGGGTGTCCCCTCATGGCTCCCCTGGCTCGGGACTAGTACTGATGAAACGGATGAGTGAACGAGATTGAAACTTACAAGACGCTGTGGGCGCACCTGATTGTTTGCAATAACTAAAACTAAAAGCCCCAGGCATATATGTTCTTACATTCAGAGCAAACATATTCGTCAATGTCCATCCTCGATGCCGACCGTGGTCAAGGACCCAAAGGGACAGCGCGTCGAGAGGAAAACATCAGTGAGTACTCCTTATAGACAAGACAAGTAGCTATGAATAGCCTCGATAGAGTAGAGATTCTCAAGGAAAAGGGGACAGGGACACACTATACCAAGGGGGTAGCTGTAATACACAACGTGGAAAGATATGGCACACACAGACAGTAAGAACTGATGGTTTCCGGATAATGCAAATAAAAATATGGTAAGTAACTCAAGATTATAGAGTTCTTGCTGAACTTTGGCCCAGCGATCAAGGATAGCTTAGGTGAATCTTGTGTAGAGTCGAAGTCTATATCTACCACGTAGTATTACCCCTGATCCGGTCCACGTTCCCAGGCACATATTGGTTATACCAGGCGAATAAATGAAAGTTTGACCGATACTGAAGAGCCAACTAGAAAGCTGACATCTAGAATGCAGCTACCAGAGACTTGAGGGTACGCATTTGGACTATTACAAGGTGGCCGGTCAGAGTCCCACCTCCCTAACGCGACAATCTTGACAGGTTGCCGCCCAGAACGACCAGTCTCTGGAGTAACCTTGGTTCTCTGACTCTATCACGACCAAGCCCTGGACCTGAAAAGGTTCTGGATAGGTGCAGTAGGACCGCGTCTGGAGGCATGCCTAGTCACAGCTCCTGATGTGCTGCGCCTCGTCGGCATCCGTCATCCTCAACAGGATCAACAATCACGCAGCGTATACTGTAGAGGTCATCGGCATCGGAGCCTTGATTGTCTGGCTATTATGCATCCTTCGAATAGCCAAGTTTGTCTCTCAAAGCGGCGTGCCCTGTTTCATCAGCGTCATTATCGGCCTCAGAGCTAAGCAGCCCACCCAGGCGCCTAATGACCAGAAGGTCAACATGGAGATTGCAACTCTGCCATCCTTCAAGCAGATTTTTTATCCTTGCCTCGCGTCTTCTTTGCTTGTTCTTCAACTCTGAATCCCTTCTGTGGTGACAAATTGCCAGAACCCCGAGGATAGTCGATTTGACCACCGCATAGCCCATACCCACACGGCCACGAGCATGGCTGGTTCGTGCCTCTAGATATAACATGACTTACCTTGGGCGGTCGCATATCACAAGTGGCCAGGTGAGTAGACCTTCTGCGTTAGGATCAGACCTGTTTGGCAAATTCTTCAAAGCACCAATGCGTCGTTATAAACTGTCCCGAGTCTATCTCGGATCTCCTTTACCCGATGTACCAGATCATCAGCTGATCAATGTAATCCTGTCCACAGTATGTGATATCTCCTCGTCCCCTCTACTCCCATCTCATGCAACCTTGGTGTTCCCTTTGCGCCTTGACTTGGTCAACCGTTTAAAACCCAGACAATGTACCTACCCACGTGTATCATGCAAAATGCTAACAAAAATCTATCTGAGACTTTCATCCCGGCGTGCGCGAAGGAGCGGTATGCTGACTCTTGGCCAAGCTGCCTACGCCGTCTCGGCTTCTGGAGCCTCTTCGTCAGAGCCTTCCCAGTCGTCGCTCTCCAGACCAGCGCCGTGGATGAACAAAGAAGCGGCCCAGCCGCAGATGGCCAGACCACCAAACAAGCTCCATACCAGTGCCTCTCCTTTAGGATGAATGCCCGTGGACAGAGTGAACAAGGCGCCAGACACAAAAGGGCCAAAGCTCCGACCGAGGGCGGAGAGGGTTTGTGCCATGCCGTTGAGGCTACCGAGACTTGCGGTTGATGGCGCGGAATTGGTAATCTAAAGATTGTGAGCAAAATCTGATGCAGAGCGGACAGCGACGTCGCAACTTACCAAGAGCATCACACTAGACAAGCCTCCCACGGCGCAAATATTCTTGAGGATCAGCACGACTCCCAGCTCAATGTAGAGCCACAGCTTGCCGGTTCCTACACCAAACAGCGGATCGTCGTCGCGATAGCCAACCCACGGCATCAAGACCATGCTGATGCCTATGCCCAAGAGAGAGAGCTGGTAGGCGCCAAGATTGCCCATCTTGGCCTTGAATGGCTGGAACAGGAAAGCCTGGAAGATGATGGTGGCCACTCCTGCCACGCTCAGGCTGATTCCGATCTTGCTGGGAAGAAGGTCGCGGCCAGCAGGTGGGGGACTCGCAGCAAAAATCGGGTACAGGCTGTTGAACGAGATGTTGGAGAGCTGGAAGACGAGATAAGTGCACAGCACCAGGATAGTAGTCCCGCTGAGGTCCCTCCACGCAGACCTCGCTGGGTCTAGCTTGCTGTCGCTGCTGTCTCCATCTTCCTCGTCGTCTTCGTCCTCGTCAGAGTCATCGGATCGACCCGAAAGCAGAGGCTGCGAGGTCGATCGGGCGTGAGGCCAGCGCGCGCTCCACGAGGGCCGTTGCGGGGTTGGCTTCCGGCTGGGCAACCATGAAAGCAGTTTCTGTACCCACGCAGGCTTCTCAAAGTTGACCTCGGACTTGTCGAGGGTTTCCTCGAACCAGATGCCAACCACAACGACGGCACAAGCAAGCATGGCAGCCGCGAGAATGTTGGGAGCTAGAAAAGGAAACTCGGGCCCAGTCTTGCCGACCAATATGCCACCAAGAGCAGGTCCGGTAATGCTGCCCAGGGAATAGATGACGGGCAGGTAGGTGAAGGCTCGGCTCTGGTTGGACCGGTCGGTAACCTCACCCAAGACGGTCGGGACACATGCGGCGTTGCCGTTCAAGAGGCCCATGGCAACATGAACAACGACGATCTGCCAGTACTGCTTGCAAAGTCCAAACACGCAGAAACAGCACATGAGTGCAAAAGTTCCCATGATGAGGACGGGCTTCCGGCCGATGACATCGGATGCATATCCCCATATGAAGTTGGTCGACAGCTGAGCCAATGCAAAGGCGCTGGCGAGGATTCCGACGTATAGTCCACCCTCAGTAGGGGGAATACCAGGCATGGAGATGACCATCTCGGGAAGATATGGCGAGATGGAGTTGAGCGCGGTTTGTTCGGCCAAGGAGAGGAAGGCCAGCAGCAGAAGCTGGCGAACGGGCAATGGGGTCTCATCGTTGTCGTCTTCTTCGGAGGTGGAACTGGCATCGGAGGGAGGAGGAGGCTGCTCGAGGGGCGTCTTGGGCGGCGTGGTAGGAAAGGTCTGGTAGCGATGAGACTGTCGTCGCATGGAGCTGAGAGTCGGGATCGGCGCGCCGGCGTGGAATGAACCGGACGACGTGGTCCGACCCGGGAGCATAGCCCTTGAGGCCCTTGAGACGGGTGCGGCTCTTGATGGCGACATGATGGGCGATCTTGAAGCTGCTGAGTAGGCCCTCGAGGCCTTTGAATTTGAAAAGTTTGCGCCTCTGATGGTTCAGCCCCAGGTACTGGGAAATGGTGACGTAGGCGGGCAAGTTTACTTTTTTGGCGGGGGGTTCCCCGGGCGGGCCAGCGGGAGGGCAGAGCTTTCGTCGCAGCAGGGGACCAACGCTGGCTGTTGATAAGGCTGTTGTACTGGTATTGAATTGAGGGATTGAAGAGGTAAACGATTACAAGGCAAGCAAGGATTGTCGCAGACTCTATAGTTATCGCCAGCCTGCGTGAAAATACCTGCAGGTGATGCCGGCCGCGTGAGTCCGAAGATACGTACCAGTGCGACGGCATCGATTGACGGGAGAAACGGGCGTCCAATTACAGCTGGCCATTGCCGAGGAACCTTGTCGGCGCGTTTTGCAGCTGAAATAAGTAAGAATACTTGTGACACCTGTGTCTTTGGTGCTGCAGATTGAGCGAGGATTCAAGAGGATTGAACTGATACATGATTGAGAGTATACTTGCAGTCGAGATCAAGCTACCAACAACGAGACGTTACACCTTCATTTACCGTCAACCAGACTGGCGAGACCCAGTGGATCAGTTACACATCGGTGCTTCCATCAACGTTAGGGTAGCTGAAGAGCCAGCAATCTAGAAGGGTGGTCTTATTCCCGGAGCCAATATTCACTTAGTATTTTGACTTGGGCAAAACAGTGATAAGTAACAGAGCACCATTGATACATTACGGCTATATGTTTGTTCCAACATGCATACTTCACAGAACTGAACCTAGTTATACTGGTAATTAAAGCCATCAGTAAGGCCCTTTTGTCTATTCATTCCTTGCAACTTTTTAAACTCGTAATCATGTCATCGTCTCGACCGCTATAACTTAAAGCTTGTACACGGTGTTGATACCGCCAGTGACAACAGTCTTGAGGACCATGTAGTCGTCAGTACCGTACTTGCTGCCTTCGCGTCCCATACCAGAGTGCTTCACACCACCGAATCTGCGAACCAGTTAGCAAATGTTATTCTTGAATGACCATGGGGGTTGACTTACGGTGCTGCCCAGTCGGCAATCACACCAGTGTTGATGGCGACCATGCCGAACTCGAGGCGCTCCTGCACACGGTGCGATCGAGCCAGGTCGTTGGTCATGAGATAAGAAGCCAGGCCAACCTCGACCTTGTTGGCTCGTGCAATAACCTCGTCCTCAGTCTTGAACTTGGTCAAGGCGGCGAGGGGTCCGAAGGTCTCCTCGTATGTCACGGCCATGTCGTCGTTCACGTCACCCAGAATGGTGGGCTGGAAGAAGTTCTTGCCGAGGTCGGGCAATCGCTGTCCGCCCAGGAGGACAGTGGCCTTCTTGTTAACGGCATCTTGGACATGCTCCTCCACCTTGTTAACGTTGACAGTCATGGGTCCGTGGGTGACGGAAGCATCGAGACCGTTGCCGACCTTGAACTTCTTGACCTCCTCGACGAGCCTTTGGGCGAACTTGTCGTAGATACCCTCCTGCACGTAGATTCGGTTGGCGCAAACACATGTTTGTCCAGACACCTTGAACTTGGCAATGACTGCGCTGGAAACAGCCGTCTCAACATCGGCATCGTCAAAGACGATAAAGGGGGCGTTGCCGCCGAGCTCGAGGCTCAGCTTCTTGAGAGTATCGGCCGACTGCTTCATGAGGATCTTGCCCACCCGTGTGGAACCGGTAAAGGAGATCTTCTTGACGATGTCGGACTCGCAGAGGGCAAGGCCGAGCTTGGGGGTGTTGTCGAGGGCGGTGACGATGTTGAGGACACCCTTGGGGAGGCCGGCGCGCTCAGCGAGAACGGCGAGGATGTTGGATGAGTAGGGAGTGACACCGTCGGACTTGAGGACGACGGTGCAGCCAGCGGCGAGGGCAGCGGCGATCTTTCGGGCACCCATGGCCATGGGGAAGTTCCAGGGAGTGATCAGGCCGCAGACACCCACGGGCTGCTTGAGGATCTGGATCCTGGCGTTGGGCTGGGCGTGAGGGACGACATCTCCGTAGAGACGGGGAGCCTCCTCGGCGAACCACTCGAAGAAACCAGCAGAGAAGAGAGCCTCACCCTCAGCGTCGGGCTTGGCCTTTCCGTTCTCAGCAGTGATGACCTTGCCAATGTCTTCCTTGTTCTCAGTGATGAGCTCGGCAAGCTTTCGCAGGATGCGCCCTCGCTGTCGGCCGGATTGCGCCCGCCACGAGGGGAAAGCCTCGTGGGCGGCTGTGATGGCCTTGTTAAGGTCGTCGAGGTCGGACTCAGGAGCTGAGCCGATGACCTCGTCGGAAGCAGGGTTTCGGACCTCGAAGGTCTTGTTCGAGGCAGCCGACACCCACTCGCCGTTGATGTAGGCCTTGTCGACGACGAGGCTCGAGTCCTTGAGGGTAGATGCGATAGAAGCCATGTTGGAGGATTTGATGTGGAATGGATTATGGAGGGGGAGTTTAGCTTGAGGAGAGAGGAACTGGAATGGACTGGAGCTTGATATAATGAGACGCTCGGTATTAAACACCGTTATCACCGGTCTTTTGGAAGGCTTGAAGAAACTAGACGTCTGACGTATCAGCGGATTGGCTTTTGCTGGTCGCCACAGAAAAGTTCTATGCTCATATTCCGATATTCGGCGGACAGTAGGAGAATGGAAGCTATCGGTTTTGGAAGCCGAGCAAAGATAAAGCTACATTCCAGTACCTGATGATGCTGTGGAGATGGCAGTTCGGAGGGGTAGGCGGGGGGTTGCGGGGTGATGACGAAGAGGCACCTCCGCCTTTGTCTGGAAAATTCCAGAGAGCAATCGAGATGGACCCAAGAGACTGCCGTGCAACCGTGCTATTGTCGAGTTTTTCATTCGTCGATCGCCACGTCCAATCAGCTCAAGCCTTGGGGGAGTTTTCATTTTCAGAGTTGCAACCTCGATTACCCCGCGTGTTGTTGGAGGCTCGGCTTCCAAAACCGAGACCCTAGTTCTTTCGGCACTCGCGTGGATCTGTGGCAGGGTCATGTTGGACCCTCCAGGCTTGCTCAAGTGACGTGAAGAGCCTGTACGTTGCCTTGTGGCCAAAGGAATAGGAATCATTGGAGGACACACAGACCAGAGAGGTTCTGCCTCTTCTTTCACGGTTCTAGTATGCTCCTGCTTTGTTTCTGCCACTTTGGCTCTGGTTTAGTTGATCCTCTGACGTGAGTGCAGCCTGAGGAGCTAGTTATTGAACTGGTGGCGCGCTCTCTCTGCTTTCTCACTGTACCACGCCTCTGTGTAAGTCGGCAAGCCATACTCGCATACAGTGACGTTGTGTCGTTCGATCAAGATCTGCATAATCTAGTTGTATGCAAGGAACAGCCGTTTAGTCTTGAGCTATCGTACGTTGGCCGGGGGGCACCGCCGGTAGACTGGACGATCACCTCGGTATAATAGCTTGGAATCGCCTCGTAGTTTTGGCCTTGGCTCTTTTCAATGATGGATTGTTGGGAGCTCGACAGAGTTGTTGCCTGGTTACCCTTCGGTCTCAACACTGGACGTCGAAGATTTGTAATGAACCTTTACAAGATCAACCATGAAGAAGATCACCACGAAGCAAACACAACTACCTCGACGTAAACTCTAGCGACCAGCAGCAAAACGACTAGCGGCGGTATCAGACGATCAGATAAGGAGCCCATACTGTGGCTTTTAAAATGTCCGATCTGGCGAACAATGAGTGGGCGACGAGTATCAAAACGACCATTAAATAACGGGACCGATACAATCAGCACCTCTTCCTTTCTAACGATTTCGATTCGAACCGACTCACACGACGTACCTCTCTCGCAAGGACCGACCGTTTACGTTTCATCGATAAAGAGACCATACCCTCTGTAGTGAACCTCGAGGCCATATCGAACGCAGCCAGCTAAGCGACGAACTCAAACATATCAACAAGCCCACAAGGAAATTCTTGGTAGAAACAGGTTATCCAGTTCGACAGCTGTCAATGGCTGCATAAGACGTAAACACTAAAGACGCAAAGGGGTCGACGGAAGAGGCTGTCTTCGATGCAGCTGCATTCTGACGCATGTAGACTGAAACCCAGGGCCACCATGATGCGACAGGCGTATCATAGTGCCCAGTTTGGATCTTGGACTAACCCAGTTACCTTTCGTAAAAACTCAAAGATATCAGGGCGCGTCAATATGGGTGTTTAGATGGGTAGCCATGTAAAGAGTCAGTAACCCTGCATCAAACCCAGTCCTGAATGCATATTCGGCCAAGGTTTCTGTATTCTCTCGTTACTAACTAAAGATTCTCTCTCTAACACTGGGCTGGACGTGATTGACCATGGCATGGGGCTTCTGGTGGGCAGCTGAACGGAAGCCAACCTCCGCCTTGCCTGTCTGGACCACACAATCCTAATCCTTCAACTCTTGTGGACGAGTATACCATCATTCCCCATGCCATAATGACCAATGCACAACCATGCCATCAAGGTACCAACACTTTCATCCAGATTTCCCCACATTTCCCCAAATCCCCCCGTGAGCTCCCGTCATCGGGCGGGGATCGCGAGGTCATACTCCACCCTCGGGCCCGATGCCGATTTAGCTGGAATATATCACTCCACGCGCTCACCTCGCTCTCATTTCAATGCCCCCTTCAGGATATACCCCAATATCCGGAGACCCCAGCGCGTTTCCCACGAAACGAGAATGGCTCGTGCACCGAGGAAATACGTCCCCAAGGTCAAAGGTGGGGAAACCCTGTTTGCATGAATCGATCTCGGGATTAAGGCTGACGCTATCTCTGCAAAAAGGTTGCTACGAATGCTCCCAGCGCCGAATCAACTGCGATAGACGCGAACCCGAATGCGCCAAATGCGTCTCCAAGGGCTTCTCCTGCAGCGGAATCGGTCCCAGGTACCGGTTTCGGAACGGGCTCCCTTGGAAGCGCACGGAGAACCCGGAGAGAAGCGAGACAAGCCATCTCCACAAATCCGGGGATCCCGACCCTCCCGACGACCGGAGAAAAGAAGACGGGGACGTTTCCCAAATAGGCTTGGACCCGGATACGGCCGTTGGAGAAGCCAACAGTGACGGCCAGAGGCAATCGGTGGTGCTTCAGTACGACGTCGTCGGTAGCTTCAAAGAGGATGCCTTTCGCCCGACGAGGCCATCACCAGTTGCTGCCTTGAGTCATGTCCCTCCATGGCAGCGGCTTCTGCTCAAGCACTGTAAGTTACTAGGACTCGAAAGACTAGACACCGACTAATTATTGGAGTTTCCGATCACATCGCCCCGGAGATGGTGGTGATAGATGACTGCAACAATGGCTGGCGAAACCTGGTCCTTCCTCTGGCTTGCGTCGACGAGCTGGTCATGAGTGCCGTCATGGCAGTCTCTGCCTTTCATCTTTCTGAACGGACAGGAGGGCAACGCGTTGCTGACGCGAGTGCGCTATACTCCAAGGCCATCTGCGAGCTCCAGAAGCGTCAGAATTTGCAGCATTACGATGTCCACGCAAGGTACCGTATTATCCTTGCCATCATCGTGTTGTTGCTGGCCATGATTGTCAACGGCTGCTCCGACTTTCCCATCATGTTTCGCATGCTGCAATCTGCCCTCGACATGGTCGGCGGCGTGAACGTGCTCGCCGCTGGTAGTCAGGTTATAGCCAGCTTTTCTGCTCAGCAGATCCGCAAGTAAGCAGTTTCCCGTGTTTCGAGTAGTGCTGTTGCTAACAGGACCCTGCATAGGATGCGGGTCTATGCCTCGCCATTCATTAGTCTAGATGAAGGTGTAAGCGCCATTGCAACCCAGGTCCAGCAGAATTGGGCCGGACAGCAACAGTACCAGCAATCATACCCAGACCAGTCTCGGGCCCTAGACCTAATCTCTAGCCTCAGAGACCAAGCTTTCCAGATTTACCTGCGCCGGGCTTCTTCAGCAGAAGACGGTGCTGTAGCGTCGACGGATCTGATATCGACATTCAAGCAGATGCTAGAGTCGTTCCCAGAGGCGTTTCCGGGAGAGCATGTTTTGATCTGGCCCATATTCATCGCTGCTTCCGAGAGCTACGCGCCTGAGCACCAACAATTCTTTGCTGAATTCTTGGAGAGACAGTTCCGTCGGAGTGGTTTTGTCAACATCCTCAAAGCTCTCGAGTCGTTAAGGAGGATCTGGGCGCGGAACAGAACCGAGAACTGGACAACATTGCTACCCAAGCAGCCAGTATTTGTCATGTAGACTGTCAAGTCTGGACAATGAGCGATGTATGCAAGATTAACGACTACCATGATTAGCGTCTGCTTTCTTATGATGTGTATATAGTGAGGATATTTAATAGACTGTTCGAGCACCACTGCTAAATGTGTACAATCTATGAGACTTACAACAACAAGTAGACACCAGATAATTAAAAGACCCATAGAGTGCCCAACACCACGGCACGCTCTTGAGTGAGAAATCCACAGCCTCGCTAAATCATCGGCGCATAAACAGCATGGGAGACATGCGTCTTATAATAGTACCCCTCCAGCGATAAGCAAGCCTCACACTTACATCGCTTCAACATCACACAAGTACAAGACGTGTCTTTCTCAAATCAAGGCTAAACATTTTAGGCTCAAACTAACATGCTATCATTACACTTTTGTTCATCATTTACAGCCTCGACTTGGGCGTCTGCTGGGCCAGCGCATCGACAACCTCCTTGGCACCCACCTCGCCAGACGCCAGAGCTCCCTCGAGGTATCCCTTCCAGTGCTTGGCGTGCTCGGTTCCCACAAAGTGCACGTTGCCAATGGGCTTGCCGTACACATCGGCGTACTTTGTTAGGTGGCCGATCTTGGTGACGGGGGCTAGGGCGCCACGGCTGAACTGCTCGTGCTGCCAGACCTGCTCGACAAACTCAATGGGCCTGTACGCCTCCGAGTCCGGTCCCACGTTGAAGGCGCGGGCGAACTGGTCCAGGATGAGCTTGCGGCGCTCGTGGGGGTACTTCCTGGCCCACTCCGCCCCGACCTCACCGTTGACGAAGCAGGTGAAGCCGTACAGGCCGACATCGTCGAAGCTAGTGTCTCGGACGACGCAGGCGGGGCCCTCGAAGTCCATGAAGAAACCGTTGTAGCCAAGCTCTCGCCACCAGGGCTTCTCGTAAAAGACAATGGCCTTGTTGTAGTGGCCGAGCTTGGTGTTGTTGTAGACCTCCTGGGCTCGCTGGGGTAGGGGAGGGGAGAAGTTGAGCTCCTTAAGCATGGCGGAGGGCATAGAGATGATGAGCTTCTTGGCCTTGAAGGTCTTGCCCGTGGTAGTGGTGACAACCACGTGGGACTTGAGGTCCTCAATCGAGGCAGCGGGCTCGCTGAGGTGGATCTTTCCGTGGCCAACTAGCTTGGCCAGGCCCAGGGCAATGGACTGGGTGCCTGAGACTTGTCAGTTGACAGCTTTGGGGGTGATGCTAGGGGCTCATCTTACCAGACTTGATCCGCATGTAGTTACCGCCCGTCACATCATCGGCGCGAATGGCAAGGAGTCCGTGGTTAGTGCGGCAGTACTCGATGAACCAAGCTGCCGACTCCTCGGTGGACTCGAGGCCGTGCATGACACGAACCCAGAGGTTAACCATGGCCAGGGTCTTGGGGCCTGCGCCAAAGTTTCGGGCGTACTGGTCCAGGCTCACTTGGTCATCCTCCTTGCGGAGACCATTGGGCTTGAGGGACTCGGCCTGGATGTGATCACGGAACTCCTCAAGGTTCTTCTTTTCCTTTGGAGTGAACTGTTGAGATGTAAGTCAATGTCTTTTACACAAGTCTGTATGGTATCGCCTACCTCGGGGGTGATTCCGTGGGGAAACTCGAGTCGCTCGCCATCGTCCAAGACCATGACGGCCGTGTGGCCAAGGCGCTGCTTGAAGATCTCCTTCTCGAGGCCAAACTGCTTAACGTAGGACCAGATCCGAGGCTGCAGCTCGTCGTTCACCCACGCGGCTCCCAGATCGGCCTTGCCCTTTCCATTGGCCAAGGGGACAGTCCAACTCTTTCCTCCGACTCGTTCTCTAGCCTCGACCACGGCAACCGATAGGCCGGCCTGCTGGGCGGAGTAGGCGGCCTGGAGACCGCTGAAACCGGCACCAATCACGACAACGTCAAACATGATGTATGTAGGTTTCCTTGTGTCTGAGAGGTCAAGTGTGAAGTGGAGTTGATGTAATGAGTAGAATGCAGAAATTGATGCTTCTCAATCACCGCTTGTCGCTTTTATAATAGGGTCTGTCATCGATTCAACAGACAAAGTCCTGCGTTGCGGTCACGACAGGCTGCTATACCGAATCGGGTAATTTTGATGAGAGCCTCGCGATATCTAGGCGAACGGCACTAGACGCTGGGCAGTCACCTGACGGCTCAAAGATGCTTAGACGGCAACAAGCGGCAGACGGAAAACTCTGGAACCCCAAGGCCGCTCAATCTACTACGTACCACCGAGCAAACCCTTCATCGGTATCTCCTAGAGGCCGCAAGCGGTCACGGCGAGCCCTCGGAAGTGTCTGAGCGTGTCTGAGATCCCGAGGGTGGAGGAACCACGGTGAGGAGGAGGCTGGACTTACCCCGCCGTGGGGAACCTGGTAGCTCGTGAGGGGAAACTCTAGCACGCTCACTCACACCAACTCTCGGCTTCTACAACCATGCACTCCCGTTAGATCCGACTTCGGTTCCTACCCGTCTCCACGAGACCTGGCGAATCCTGCGACTCGTTATCGTGATTATATGGCTTCAGAAAAGATATAAAAGTGAAATCCCACAGAGATCCATGGTTGCTGTTGTATCAATCGAGCTCAGAAAAGTCCATTGCCTACATCTTAAAGCCATTGCCTGTCTGAACAAACTCTACGGCTTATAAAGAACCACCATCAACTCCCAGGCCATAGCTCCTCGTCTCTTCTTGTTACTTTCTTCTACAAACAAGACCAGCAAAAAACATAAAAATGTCGTTGTCCAACTCCGATTACGAGCAGATTGCCGAGTCTCTGCGAAACGCTCGTCTCAACAAGGAGCCTGTCCCTGCTCCCAGCCAGACCTTCCCCAGCCTTGATGTCAAGGGTGCCATCGAGGTCCAGAAGATTACCGTCCAGAACGCCGTCAACAAGGATGGCGACCGTCTGGTTGGATACAAGCTTGGCAACATTGCCAAGGTGATGCAGGATGCTTTCGGTCTTGAGCACCCCGACTACGGCTACCTGCTTGGCAGCCTCTTCCGCCACGAGGGTCAACCCCTGCTGTTGGAGAAGTTCATCAAGCCCTACGTAGAGCTTGAGCCTGCCTTTGTCCTCAAGAAGGACCTCAAGGGCCCCCACGTCACAGTCGCCGACGTGATCAACGCTGTTGACTACGCCCTTCCCGCTGTGGAGATTATCGACTCACGGGTCAAGAACTGGACCATCACCCTCGAAGATACCCTGGCAGATAATGGTAAGCAGATCCTGCCCTGGTCCGCTGTGACTTTTTGCTAACTAGTTCCAGGATCAACTGGTGCTGTCATCCTTGGAGGAACCCCCCGGAGACTCACAGATCTTAGCCTCGGCAACACCAATGGCTACCTGTACCACAACGGAAAGGAGATTATGAACGGAAACACTAGAAACATTCTTGGAAACCCCCTGGCGGCCGTCGCATGGCTTGTTAACCGGATTTCCGAGTTCGATATTGGCCTTGAGGCTGGCCAGGTTATCCTACCCGGTAGTTGCCTGAGGGCGATGCCCATGGAGAAGGGTTCATGGGTCTGCACATATGAGGGATGGGGCTCGGTTGAGTTTGAGGTTGTCTAAGGGTTACTGCCGCATTGGCGCTGCATAGATTAGAGCTGCATTTTGACAGGCGCATTCAAGACAAAAGCAATGATAAAGAATTTACTACGTTACAAAACCGCATCGTTTCTACAGGCCCAATCGTGATAAGCTAGACAACCGTATCTGAACCAAGAACGGCCCTGTAAACAAGTGGATTGATAAGTTATCTAGAAGAAAATTCGAAGAGGAAACGAACCAATCGGACGGCCATAGTTCCCGATCCCTGCAAGATAATGTCACATGAGAGGAGATCTGAGGGTGCCGATCCCTGCCGAACTTGGCTTCTTTTCGAGTGTCGCTTACGTACATAGTAGACCACCTCGTCATGAGGCTTGACTTTGACTCATGTACGGGTTGCAAACCCTTTTCCTAAACAGGTGCAGGCAGTTTCTTTGGCCAACGCCATCTGTGATGATATCTATCAAAGAGAAAAAAGTGAGGCTGCAAGGCATCAATCAGTAAGGCATCCTCGCAGTGCTGATCTATCCAGCTGATATGTACAAGGCTGCAAGAGAAGAGCCGGAGCCGGCAAAGCACGATAACGGGGGGCCCTGGTGCCTTGTTGGATGAAGCAGCAGCATCTGCACCTGAGCATGATAGCAGCTGGCGTCGATCGCGTCTGAGCTTTTCTGTGCCTCATCTCGCAAAAAAAGAGTTTTCCTACCCCCAAAACTACACTCAATGGATGCAGTTTAGCCTCGCTCGGTCCCCCGTCTCAACACTGAGTGGAGAGCTCACAACTCCAAACTCTGTTTCACTTTTTTCACTTTTTTCGAGCAAAAAGGCATGGCTTTCACTCGTCTTCGGTCACAAACGTCCGGATGCGTACCCCGCAAATCCCCAAACTTGATCGTGATTACTCGGAGATCTCAGCCAAAAGACCCTCCTGAGGCCCCCCACGAAAGAGAGTCGGTTCTCCTAGTTCTCCCACCGCGTCCGTGCTATTGTGGAGGACGAGGGTGTCATGTCCTCCCCCGGATTCCCGGTAACGGAGAGAGCACAGGCCAATGAGACCGGCCGTCTAGTAGTCATTAATAAGCACCTGCGTTCTCCATGGCTTGTGCGGGGTTCAGTGGATCCTCGCAGGCCTTCTGCAGCCCAGAACCTAACCGTTCTTTTTGCCTGCAAGATATCGTGATACCGGCCCGTCTCGCGACTTTCCGGATGATTTCTGTCGCATATCTACACCTGAAGCTCGTTCAACCGTCGCAGCGTCAAGCGCTTCTCATTCCTCAAGGTTGCCATGGCGGCAGACACACAGAGCGAACCTCGCAAAGCCAGAAGGACTGCCAATGCGTAAGATAGACCCCCTATCTCTGGTGACGTGTTGTCTGGTCATCCTCTCCCCGCCCTCTCTGTCTGACCTTGTTACTCTCCCACAGCTGCGTCGCGTGCCGTCAGAGCAAGATCAAATGTTCTGGCGAAGACCCGTGTCAGAACTGCCAGCGGCGCTCTGTCCAGTGCCGATTCACTGAGGGTGGCACAAAGGTTATGGTATCTGAAAGGTTGGTCGCGGCAGCGCAGTCCTCCTCATGCAACCTCCAAACTCAGACGCTGACCGGGGTCTCACAACGCTCAAGATACCTTCAGGATTTGCAGAAGCAGGTAGAAGAGCATCAGCGGTCTCCCTCGACAAGCAACATCGACTCTCAGAGGCAGCCGGGGGACACGCCTTATCGATCATCGCCCTCGGCTCAGCAGGGCCAGCCGTCATCAGCCCAGTATCGCTCACCATTCGATGTGCCCTCGGTGCAGACCCAGTCCTCTGTCCCCTACTGTTCACCACCTGTATCCCAGTCTCAGCTCGGCGACAGCTTCTCCCCGGGCCTGAAGCGCTCCAGCGATGTTGCCTTTGGCACCAACGGCGACGTTCATGGTGAGTGCAGGCTCGATAATACTCTGGCTTCTCCTGCACTCACGGTTGAGGGCCCCCAACAACAAACCGCTCCCTCTGACCCTACCAAAGTGCCAGCATTCCAGGCGACCGACTCTCCGCTCAGCATATGGCCCAGTGCTTTCACAATACCCTCCAAAATCATCAAGAACACCTGCAAGAACAGACGCACCTGGAGTGAGTTCCACTACTGGGCTAACTGTACTCGAAGCTAACTTTCCTGATAGTATGGCTGGCTCCCTGGTCGACATGGTCTTTTACTCTCCGCCTGATGCTCATGCTGGGTGACAAGCTACAGCCAGGAGCCCACATGATTCCCCCTCAGCTTATTGAAAGCGAAGTCTACTCATTGACCTGGAGCCAGAATTCGCCTCACGATATCCCCGATATCAGCGGCCTCCCTTCTCTGGACCACGCCATCTATCTCTTCAACTCGTTCAAGTTCCATCTCGGCCAAACCTACAAGCTGTTTGACGAGATTGAGTTTGAGAACCAGATCCGGGATTTCTACGCCAACGCCCAGCAAAAGGCCATCGAGTCTCGGCTATGGTATGTCAAGTTCCTCTTAATATTGGCTTTCGGGACCGCCTTCCACGCGCAGCCGACGCTCAGCAAGCAGCCTCCCGGTGCCAAATTCTTTGTGCGGGCCATGGGCTTGATGCCAGACCAGACAGCCCTCTGGAAGGATAGCTTGCTGGCGATAGAGGTCCTCGCCATGGTTGGGCTGTATCTATATTCTAGCGACGAACGAGAGTCTGCCCATGTATACGTACGTACACCATCTGCCGTCCCCGACGATATGCTCACATTGTCTGCAGCTTGGCCAGGCGATACGAATCGCGCAACTGGAAGGTCTACACACCCAACTGCCCGAGAGTGAGCTCGGCACTGAAACTGTAACTTCTTGTCGCGATCTTTGGTGGACATTGTACATAATGGACCGACATTTCTCGTCCTCTTTAGGGCTGCCCATGTCTGTGCAGGATAGCGACATCTCCACCACAGTCAATCCACCAAACGTAGGTTCGCAAGACGACAGCTGCCGCAGCCTCCAGGTAAACCTTTCGCATCTGTTGTCGGTTATCTTGACAAGTAAGTCAACGCTTCCTTCCGGCTACTCCAACTTTTCTAACATGCACAACAGCATTATACAAGCCTGACAAAACACCTCTTGGGCCGTTCCTCGAACAGACACGGTCCATCCTACACACCTTGGCGCATCATGCTCAAGAAATTGAGAGAATCATTGGCCTCAAGTTCCAGAATTCGGTGGACACGATGCCCCGAGGAACCCGTTATATAACATTACTGTATCATCAGGTGAGTGCATCCCACCTGGAGTCTACAGCACATGTTCTAACACAGTCCAGTGTGTGATTGTCGCTACACGCCCTCTTCTTCTGTCGGTCCTGAAAGAGCGGCTAGACATGCTAGGACACCCTGGCGATGAGAACTGGGAGAGCTTTCTCAGCCAGACAGCAGCTGTGATATCTACGGGCATCAAGTCAGCTGTTAAAACCCTGCAGATCCTGACCAGCGAGTACAGCCTCCTTGGTAAGCACCCTTTCCTACTACATCTCTGAACACTGATCTAAGACTAACAGAAACCCAAGAGGTTTTCCTGCCCTACGACCTCGAATTCACGTTTGGAGCCGCCCTCCACCTCAACATGGCCACCGCACTCTTCCCCGGCGTCGCGGATGATCAAGGGTGTCGGCAACTGGCGCACCAGATCCTCGACAACATGATTGCCAGGGGGAACCGCGTCGCCGGAGTGCGGAAGCAAGAGCTGGTCTACCTGGAGAACCAGTGCCAGGAGCTGGTGGCACAGGTACAGCAGCAGGGTCTGCAGACGCTGTCGCTCGTTGTGACAGACGAGACAGCGTCGGACATTGCACGGAAACACGACGAAGAGCAGCAGAGGTATCTCGCTGCCGACGCCGAGGCGAATGCCATGGCAATGGGGGCGGACTCGGTCAACCCGATGCACTGCGTGCATCCTCACATGGTGACCAACATGGAGTTCCTCGACAACATCGGGATCTCGTCGGAGGATTTCCTCTCGATTGTGCAGCAAATAGGGGACCCCGACACCCTGCCGGAGAACATGCTGACGCTTGAGTAAACTAAAAAGGGCTGGACTGGGCTGGAGCTACGGAGTTGGATGGCGTTGCATGGTTAGTTGATGGGCGGTACAGCCGACATGCGAGCCTGGATTAATGACACTTGATGGTGCTTACCGTACCTGATGCTTACCGTCCCTGGTCCTCACCATTACCTGGTGATGCTTGACCGTTGTTGTTCTCGTTGTTCTACTTGCACGTCTCTTTGCCGCTCATGACGCTGCTGACTCTGCTGTTCCGTGGCAGCAGCGTCATGAGCCGTGAGATCCGTAGCTGCTGTGCCTCTTTGCAGACGATTTCCACATTTCTTCCCCGCTTTGCGTGCCACGGGCCGGGATTCGCGCGAGGGCCATCCTTCAGTTCGGGTCCGATGACACCTTTCTGGATAGGATACCCCACGTTGATACCTGAAGGGGTAAAAAAAACCGAAGGACATGGCGGTAAACCAACGTCACATGGGCCAATCAGCCAGGGCGTCAATCCCTCTATCGGCGGCAATCTCCTCCACTGACTCGTAATCCCTGACGCAGTTTGGACCTGGATCATGGTCACATGCGCATCGTTGGCTTGGTCGAGTTGTTGCAGTTAGCGTTGGCGCTGGTTGGGGTTGAATGCTATCAATTAGTCGGTCTCTCCAAGACGATCAGCTAGCCAAGTCCGAGCCAAACCCGAGCCCGGTTACCGGTCTCCGGATGAGGGGTAGCACTTGAAGAGTCAGCACTTGGGGTCAACCCAAGGCCGCGTTTTCACTCGTGCGGGGTAAGTAGGGGTAGGAAATGGGGTTGCAACTTGGGCTCCAACTGCAGGAACAAGCGTTATGCATTGCACCATCTCAGTGGGCTGCAACAAGGTCTGTAACTCTGTACCGACCTCCTGACTAGCCCTGGTTTGTTTCAACATCATTCATCTCTCGCAAAGATACTCCAAAGAGGTACTGCAAAGAGAGCTTGACCTGTCGACGCTGTTGATGCGTTGTGTGCGAGCCGGTCATGGCCAAGTTGAGCATTCGGGCGTGATGGCTGCTTGATCTCGCCAAAGCAACAGCCTTGCTTCTCCTGCTCGTAAAGACGGGGCCATAACGACGAGAAAAACTCGTTGCCTCAAGACATGGTCAAAAGGCGCATCAAAGATCCAGCCAATTGGGCCAGATCAAAGTCTCAGAGTTATGGTACCCCCACTGTACCTGGTTGACCATGTTAGCATTCTATTACTCATAATGTGTGTTGGTATTTGTCTTGAGAGCATCACAATGACCTACCGCCGGTATTGACGTGCTCGTAGTTCACCAGCACCCCATCAAGGCCGGAACGTGCCAAGAGCCTAGACAGGTTCGCTTCTGAGAGCCTAGACAGGCTCGCTTCTGGGAGCTCTGAAGGCAGACTTGCGGCGGCGGGCTTGCATGGTAAATCGAGATTTTGCACCCGGGATGACCCTCGAACGAGATTCTGTTAGGTAACGGGGCGGAACGGCCAAGGCAGAGGAGTCGCAGTGTTTATAATACCAGGTTGTAATATATGCAGGACTTGTTCAACCGTCCACGGATACGGTAGACTTATAGCCTGTTTGTTAAATTCCTTGTTGAACAAGAACAAGAAACCTGACGAGCAGGAAAGGAATGCGAGGGCAATCACCATCCGATGAGACCATTCGGCGAAACATACCGATCGGATGAAAGCCGACCTCGACCATCAGTCCATTATGCGTCATACAGTGTGGGAGAAGCCGACCATAGGACCTTGCGTGTGTTTACCGCCCTTTAGCCGTGACTGATGGGGGAGTGAGGAAATTAAAAGTTCCGAGGGCGACGATCGCGATTGACAGCTTCTCGAAGCACAGTCGAACCTTTGGAAGCCTTGCACATCATTCACAATGAGCCGCAGCTAGTTTTGACAAGACAGCCACGTAGATCTTTTGATATTTCAATGGTATTGTTCAAAAGCCTTTATTACATGGTACTATGATTGCTGCTTTCCACCCAATGTTTCGCTCAAATGTAAAATCCATCTGTAAAACACTCCTTTATGGAGATGATGCTATAAACCCAGGCTACCCAATGCACATTCTTTCTAGATGCAGGCCCCAATTAAAACTTTTTGTTGATCATAAATTCGTGACATGAATCCTCTCAGAGGAAACTCGATGCTTTGCATTTTCAAACAGTCCGCTCTCTTTCGCAGCCGTCGCCGGTTACTTGGTAGCAACCTTGCCGAGGCCAAAGTATGAGTCGGGCTGTGTGAGAGCTGATGCCCACGTGGAAGACGGTGTCTCTGCAGACTTTGCTTCTTGCGCAGAGACCGCGAGGGCTGTGGTGTTGTTGGAAAAGGGAGTAGAGAGGATTGGCCGCTCCTGCTGAGACTCGTTGGACAAACGGCGTCTTTCCTTGAGAGAAGCAAAGAGGTTCTTGTAGAGGTGGGCAGACAGAGTGTAGGTGGGAGACATTTTGGCTTGATGGTTCTGAGAAGGTATGTTTGGTGGGCTTTGTTGTTGAGTGATCAAGATGATATAGTTTGGATGGTGAGATGAGAAGATGATGTTTTATGTTGGTAATGATGGTTATCAGAATGAGATATTGGATGAGGTTCAAGTGAGAATTGAGGCGTATGTTGGAGACTGATATACACTTGTCTTCAGAGATTTCATCTAATATCCAGCACGTTTGTGATACACGGGGTGACGACACTAGACACCATCACGAGATCAATATTTTCCAACTTTAGAACGGCTAGACTTGCCATCGCGTCAAAACAATTATATCATCCGACATGTCTACACCCCCAAAGCCCACGGGTTCCTCGGGTTCGCCGCTAACAACGCCCTCGGTTGCTCTCCCGAGTAGAGCCTCGAGGCCTGAGATGGGCACATTGCAGGGGTCGGGAGCTGAACCCGAGGGCTCCAGTCTCCATCAAGGCCCGTCCAGGCCCCTCGGGGTCCCCAGATTATGACATTTTGCGGGGACGAACAGGCCATGAGCTTCTAGATCTACCGTATTGCTCATGCGTGGGGTTGGGGTGCATCGAGTTCTGAGGTGCATCGGCCCCTGGGGCGGCTTGCGATTATGGTTTTTTCTTATGCCCCCTTAGATCGGCTAGCCTTGAGGGTGGCAGGGATGGAAAGACTTTTTCTAGGCTCTACAGTAGAACCCGTCTGCAGGTTGATCAGGAACCAATTGATTGTCGAGCAGCCAAGTCTTTTCATCATAGCTTCACAACTCACCTGTAATTCGGGCACCACATCCCAGTAAGCTGCACAATGCCTGCTTTCGTCAACGTCTCGCCTCTGTTCCAGACCAAGCGAGCCACTCATGCTTCCAACCCTATACCTCAGTTCCTGTTTGACGAGGCTGCCGAGACTATGTGATTAATGTCGTCAAGCACCTCAACTACGAACCCCAAGATCTACATTATGATCGAGATTGGTCTTGAGGGCAGGTAATGCTCTCAACGTCATCTGCGAGTCTTCACTCCTAGAATGCCAGGCACTTCTGATTTCATCAACATGGTCCGTGGCATGGGTCCCGAGCAAGCGGAAACCGTCTGATTCTCTTGATATCTGCATGCATGTACTAACACTAGCGCAGCCGTGCCTCCGTGTCCCAACGTCTAGAAGTTCCTGGGGTTCTAGCTAATTGTCAGAGATCGCCGTTCCAGAGCTGATCCCTGCCGTTGACTACAGTCGGTATTGGCAGCGTCAGCATTTCATCAACGACGATGCTGACCAAGCACTCCGATGTCCTCGATGTCAATAAGGAAGCCGACATTTCTGTTGTCGCCTGGCACTTGATAGCTTCGCCTTTTCGTTGTCACCATTTCCAGTTGCAATGGCATGGTTGGTGGTCAGACTGCCCGTCTCCCGACGACAGCTCCAAGAAGGCTGGAGGTTCTGCTCAGGGCACCGCCGTTGTGATGCAGGGTCACTACATCGTGCACCAGGCTCAAGACCTGCGACCGCTGCCCGCAAGTGTATCCAGACGCAGAAAGAATTCTTGGAGGATGTACTAGAGGAGATCTACGAGGTCCAGGACCAAAAGCTTAAAGCGATGATTATGACTTGATGAGTTTTGCTGCATAGTATGCATAGCGCCTGTTTATTACAAGTAAACCTACACCTCTTGCTCTCTTGGTGTAAATACCCTCGACTGTGACTCGTTCAGACTACACTCCAAATATTGAGCAACACGGAGAATACCACGTCGGCCAGTCAGCCCAGCTGAGCCACCCCCAGCGCAAGGGTGAGACCTGCATGCACAGCCCCAGAAGGCTGCCTCGCGCATGAACGCCTCCATCGCGAGGCATGGTTATCTCAAAACAACTTGGACTTGAGACAGAGCATAATCAAGACGTTTGATCATTTTTACAACGAATACATCCACAAGTCAAGTCCGCGCTGCACGAGCCATGGCGGATGGTCCTTGCGACCCTCTCTTACACTGGCTCGGTCTTGTATGGCTGTTCGGCAGCTTTCCCCTCTTGTTGATAGCCGGCATTCTGTGCTTCTTCGTCCAAGACCCCCCCTTGATCATTACAGTCGTCGTGTTTGCATGGGTATTTGTCGTTCCGTTATTGACAGCACTTGCAGACAAGTTCGGGTTCGACGTCTACCGTTCATTTCCCTCTGTTCACTTCTGGAGGCACATCACGATCCAGTCGCCTCGACATGGCTGGACAGCGGTCGGTCAACTTGAGCCGTCGTTGCCTCAAGATGGCTTCGCTTGGAGTCAGGTTTGCGACAAGTGCGTAGCATTCACAGCAAGATCCTCTATCCTCCACGGATCCTCTTGGCTGTTCATATGGAGAGTAGAGTGGCATCCGTCTCATAGCTCACTGAGACAGCTGGAGCGCGTCTCACAACACTCGTGCCAGCTGTGCTCCATCTTCTGGCATTCGATACCTACCGTGAAGCGAAACCAGCTACTCGCAGATGAAGCAAGTGGTGGAGCCTTGAACCAGACTGCAGCGGTAAAAACACCAGACGGCTGGCCAGCTTGGTTTGCAGGTCTCGCATTTCGTCGCAAGAAAGCCTTCAGAACTCCTAGGGCCGGTTTGAGGATCAAGGTCTGGGAGGAGCTTCATGGAGACCAGTATGAGGATCACGAGCAATTCGTGCAATTGTTCCGTGGGAACGTTGCTCTGTGCAAAGGGATCCCGATCAAGAGGTCAAGTGAGCCCTGTCAAAACACTCCCACCATTCTCTTTCTTACTCGAGACAGGCAACGACTCTCTAAAGAACCAGCGGTCAGTAGTCACCGCATCAACTGGGAGCGATCACTGCATGAGCCTTGCCAAGCAATGGCTCGGGGCGTGCGCAGAATCCCAAGATCATACTGCTTGTCGTCCAGCGTCAAATACACCGTTTCTTCCCAAACGGCTGGTGTACGTCGGTAAAGAGGACCAGTCAAGTCGGATCCATCTTCACATCACGTCTCCCGAGGACGGCCACATCGAGTATCTCGCCCTCAGCCATTGCTGGGGCCGAACCGACTTCTTCAAGTTGACCACTGCAAACTACGATGAGATGCTGCGAGACTTAGACTACAAAATGCTCCCACGAAACTTCCAAGCACGCCATAACATTCACTCGCCGCATGGGTTTCTCTTATCTGTGGATTGACTCCCTCTGCATCATTCAGGGCTCCTTGGAAGACTGGAAGGCAGAGTCAAACGCCATGGCGAGCATCTACTCACAGGCCTTTTGCACAATCTCTGCAACGGGTTCGCCAGACGCGAATGGAGGCTGCTTCCGTGAAAGGAACCCAACACAGTATGAGCCGTGTGTTTTAGTCTCCTCGCCGACGAAGAACCTGTGAGTCCAGCTGGGGTCCCCGAATCCGTTCATCTCCCAGATTGAGAATGGCACATTGAGCCAACGGGCTTGGGCATTCCAAGAACGCCTTCTATCTAGAAGAATTATCCATTTTGGCTCCTCTTTGTTGTTCTTTGAATGTCGCACCCATTTCACCTCGGAGCTGATGAGTACGGCGATAACTGAAGGCAGCCATATCATGAGCATAGATGGCCTGTGCTACGACGTCCAGGACCTTTCGGATAGACTGAGCATGGGTAATCGGTATATCACCAAGTACAAGAAGCGACCGGACCGTGTCCGCAAGACGCGTATCCGACAAAGGAATCCCAAGTATCGGCCCGTCCACGTGCGAGACAGCCTCTTTCAGACTCCAACTCTCAGCAGCCGGGGTGCTTTCAACTTCCTTCAGCGCGCTGCTCGAGCTCCGGACCCCACGCCTGATGCATTGCTCAAGCTTCATCAATGCTGGTTTCAGCTTGTCGAGGTCTATACCAGTGCGCAGCTCACCCTAGCTTCCGACCGGACCGTCGCCATGAATGGTATTGCACAGGCCATCAGGGAGGACAAAGAGCGCTTACAATACTGGGCTGGTCTTTGGTCAGACCATCTTCATCTCGATCTTCTCTGGTGTGTACAAGACCCTGGGGCATCACGTCCGACGCAAACTAGAGCACCAACCTGGTCCTGGATGGCAGTTGAGGGCAGGGTTTGCCAACGCTTGGCGCCTTTCAAGGCGGCATATGCTGGAATAAGACACACAGTCGAGCACGTAGCAAAGATATCTGAAGTCTCAGCCGAGCCTATCTCGACGCATTTCGGCGACAAGTCTGGGGTAGCATACCATGGACATCTCGACATTGAAGCGACGATTATGCCTGTGATCGAGGTGACTGTGTGGCCCGTTCAACGCGCGCAGTACTCGATAAAGATGGACTCTGTAGATGGACTTTTTTCGGCGGATTTCTTTCCAGATATCCAGCATTTAATGTCGGACAAGAAGCTCTTTTGTATCGAGATCTTGAGGATTGGGATTGGCGTCACCAGGGGTCTACGAGGCTATGGCTTGGTCCTGCGGCAAAGACCATGCACTCTAGCACCAGCTCAGCAGAACGACGTGTATGAGAGGGTGGGAATGTTTAAATTTGAACGCCAGCAAACACATGCCGTGACAGACACGGGGGGCTACGGCACCATCTCAGGACAGTTGAGACGAAAGATTCGCATTGTCTAACATGGCGCTTTGTTTTGATAATGCAGGAGGTTCGTGTAAGGCTTGGTAGAGGGACAGCTAGCCACTGAAGCTGATAATAATTGGCCCGACTTATTGCAAAGCATTCCCTCTGAGGGGCTCTTGACACTCAAGCAAAACGACACAGGCTCATGATGAGTTGGTTCAGTTTGATCAACTATACGATAGCCGCCCCGGACCTTAACAATACACGCGCAAAAACTCAACCAGCGCCATCATGGCCATGGCCTGGCCATACGGCATGCTCGTCCGCGGGATGTCCTTGTAATGCTGCAGATCATGGCCCATGCCCGTGCCAAACGACGTGTTGAGCAGCTCTCCCTCGGGGCTGATGTTGTCCAGCACCGCCTTGATGGCCTTGACCGCCACCTCCGAGTACTGCTTGCCCACGTACCGCCGACGCTCCGCCTTGAGCATGCCGTAGGCAAAGCCCGCCGTCGCGCTCGCCTCGACGTACGAGCCCTCGTCCTCGGACACGTCGAGCAGCGTGCGCCACAGGCCGTTGGGCATCTGCAGCGAGGCCAGCGCCTCGCACTGGCTCTCGAGCGTGTTGATCAGGTGCGAGCCCAGCACGTCCTGCTTGTCCAGCCCGACCAGCTCGAGGAACTCGGGAATCACAATCGTCACCCAGCTGTTGCCGCGGGCCCACCGCGCGTCGGCAAAGTTGTGGCCGCCGTCCTTGAACGTCCAGCCGTGGAAGAACAGGCCCGACTTTGTGTCAAAGAGGTACTGGATGTGCAGCAGGAACTGCTTCTTGGCCTCGGCGACGTAGTGCGGCCGGTTGAGGACCAGGCCGATCTTGGCCAGCGGCATCACCGTCATCATGAGCGTGTCGTCCCAGAGCTGCTGCTCGTTGACCTCGAGGTAGGTGATGTGCTGCATGCCGCCGTACTTTGTCCGCGGGAGCTCGTGTAACGCCCACTCGGCCCAGCTGTCGAGCCAGGGCAGATATGTCGGGTTGCGCGTCTTCTCATAGACAAAGGCCAGCGTCAGGAAGACGGCCATGGTGTTGATGTTCTTGCCCTTGTGGCCCTCGGTGAACCTCGCCTGGAACCAGTCCTCGATGATCTTGAGCCACTCGTCCTCTCCCGTCATCTCATAGTACTTCCAGATGCCGTACAGGCCGATGCCGTGCGTCCACTCCCAGTCGTTCCAGCCCTTTGTGTCGATGATGCGGCCATCGTCGAGTTTTAGCAGGAATTCTCCGGTTGTGTCTGTGATGTTGACCAGCTCGTGGATGAGGTGGCGGATCTGCTTGTGGACGTCTTGCGACGCGATGTCGTGCACGTGCGAGGGCATGATGATGGCCTGTTTCTGGTGATGGTCTTGTATAGTCCGACTTGTAAATCACTCGTCTGCTCTGAGGGAAGCGGTAAGGCACCTTAATAGTGCCACAGCCGCGCCGCTCATACGTTTAGGCTTCCCCGCGACGGCCCACGAACCCACAGGTTCGGTCTTTTGCACACCGAGCTCAGCTAAACTCTCCGTCTCATGGTGATCCTCTCCGCACTTTGCTTCTGTGGGGGTGGGGCCTGGGG